>JNDT01001175.1:0-23581 GCA_000697055.1 Saksenaea vasiformis B4078
CTTGTTTGTAAGCCAGCAGCCAACTCTTCCATTCCTTTCCGTATTTCTCGCTTGCACCTCTTTTTACTTGGCGTAGCAGGTACTTCACACTTCTCACCTTTGCATGCGTTTCTTTCCTCTGTCAGTTTAGCACGGTATGCCATCCATTTTGCTTCACGATTGGGCGCAAGATGGATCCGGAGGAGGACTCGACATACATATTCCAACGTCTTATGAAAGACGCTTCCCTCCCACATGTATTTCACATTAGTGGCGTACTCTCGGATCGCTGTTACAATCGTTGTAGATATTTTTTGTGGCGGCGGAGAGATATTGATTTCACCCAAACTTTTGCATAATTGCGTCCAACTGTGGTGCTTGTGGAGGTGGTGCCTGCTCCAAGTCATGAAATAGGAATGGAGAAATTGCGGATGATTCTGTGAAAGGAAATCGTAAGCATCATCGGCTTTGCCTTTCGTTGCTGTCAGATGGTTCTGTAGTCCAGGATCTAGTGGTAGTACGACATTGTCGGTGGTATTTGTGCTTCGCTTGACAAATTCTTTCGGAAATACAGATGTCAAATTCCTTTCTGCTACCTGTGTCAGTTTGTACAGAAGGAAAGCCTTCACGAGAATACTGCAACAGACTCAAGTACGCTATCATAGACAGCTCCGAAACGTCGTCTGTCAACTCGATCGCAGTCTCAAGTATTGTGGCTGAAAGTCTTTCTCTCGCTTCTTTAGAAAGATCTTCGCAGTGCAGGTTTTGTACTTTGGCTGAAGTTTGTTGGCCTTTTCTGCTTTCTTCTTTCCCTTCTTATCCTTCTGCTGGGATGTGCTTCCTTCAGGAGCGTCTTTTCGTACCCATTGATACGTATCTTGAAAGTTCTCCACGACACATGCTTGCCATCGCTCAAGGTAGTTGTAATTTATTGTTGCTAATGTGCTCTTGACCTGTGGAACGGTGACGTTCAAGTCCTGCGTATGCTTTGCAATCTCTACAGCTTTAGGAAGTACTCCCCTCGGCAGACTTTCGACACTAATGACACTATCCCATATAGTACCGTAATTTTCTTCGTCGGGTCTTTTCCGTATTTCCTCTTCCAGTCGATTCTTCATGGATAGATAGAGTATATCTTGCGCAAACGTCTGTCTGAAGCAATTCTGTTCGCTTTCTTTTTTTCCCTTTTTGGGTATCCGTAAATTTACCACTGGGATATTCGAAGGGATTACTGGATTATGCGTTCGTTTTGCTGTCTGCTTTCTTTTCGTCCCACCACGTAGTACATGAAAGGACGATATGTCGTGAAACAAAGCTACTGCGATTGATCCGCTGCCATATTTGATGGTCTTTGCGCGATTCGAAAACAAGTATATTTGGATATTGGAATGATTTGCTATCAAATACAACAGCAAGTGTGGTTCGGCGATTGGAATTGGTTCGAGAGTGGCGTCAAATTTCAGCGCGAAGTCGTGGGTACCAGAAATCAGTGCAGAAAGTACGTCAAACGCGACATCGTTGGGTGAGTTGTCGATCACCAAGCCATAATGTTGCAATTTTTTCGAAGCATCTTTCGTACTTTCGTTTGCTAGCGGACACCGTCTACTAGCTTGGTACGCTTCCTCAATCTTTTCAGTAAATACCACCATCGCAGGATCTGGAGTTTCGGTATATCCAAATACGCGTTATGTCTCTGCACACCACCCATAATCGATTATAAAACAATTGTACGAACTGTGATCCATGGAAAAGAAGATAAAAAGGTATCCACGTGGTTTTGATGGATAGGATAACAATAAGACGAAGAAAGGTTTATTCCGGAGCTGTTGGAAATGTTGTCAATTTCGGCTGTCAGAAATAATGTTACGAGTCACTGGTCCTGATGACATCAAAGACCTTTTACTTGCGCAAATGGATGCCATCACCCGCTTTTATCTCCAATGATTGAAAAAAAACGGAAAGAGAATGATGAAAAAGATATCGATACATGCAGTACAATAATAAGTAATGACTAAGGTACAATGATCTACTAACCAGGCACTCTGCTGTGTCCGGTCTCTTATGTCTGCTTATCATCTGCCTCTACCACCAACAATCTTAACAGAGTTCTCTCGATTAATCTCATGGTGCTTTCTTCCTTATACTGGCTGGGTACAACCAATAAGAGAAAACAAGATGATCATAGAGGTCGTTATTGGATGAAGAGAAAAAGATACTACTCGATAAAAACACTAAATAAAATGTCAGTTATCTTTTATCACAGTGCTAGCTGCCACTTTAGCTTCGCTCAATAGCAATCGTTGTACGGGAAATAATAAAAAAAGACAGAGAAGGAGCCAGTGAATAATATATCTTTTAATTGATAATGCTCGATCAGTGCCTTTAGGTGCTGAGAGAAGTTCACCCCAAAAAATGCTTGGACCTCCGCTGCGCTCTGGTAAACAATTTTCGTTCGTTCATTTTCCCGTCCGGTATAGCAGATCGTTGAACGACTTGCAAATGTATGAAGTTCTAAAGAAACTCTAACTATTGCGGAGGAGTGCCTAAGGGAGCGCCCAAGGGAGTGCCCACGAAATCCGATCGCATTAAATGCAGCGATCACAAGTCACATGGGATGCGTTTTCCCTTTGACCTCAATTTACAAGCATTCACGTTGTCATGTCTGAATCTTCGATGATCCCTTCGCAGACGTTCAATTCATATTGGCTATTTGCCAAAGCATCATCCACGGACTTTGTCGGCGGTCCGCGTACAGGGAAGTGGATGTTGTTTTACGACAAAACCATCCTTGACGACAAGTGGGCTGCTGTAAAAGAACTCATTAAGCAGGATGCATTGGGAGGGTTGGCTAAATGCTCAACTGCGAAAGAAAATCCCAATGCGACAAACTCGCAGACGGGTGTTATTATTGTTTATACATCCGACTACCTTGATCAAGAAGAAGTCTATAGGGTTGCCGGCGTCTTGCAGGACAAGTTGAAATACAATAAGCCCATGTATTACAAAACGGATGAACAAACACTTGCTGGAGAATACAGGAAAAACGGTACGAGAAAGAATCACATCTACCGGTATCCACAGAGCGAGGGGACTCTGCATCTTTGGTAGCCCGATGATCGCAAGAAACACTCCTTTAGTTTCTTGTATGATTAGAAAAGACCGTTAGCCAAGGTTTTTTTTTTTTGTTTTGGAGATTCACTTAAATGTATTGTATGGCTCCTGTACGGAAGGTCTATTACGTGATTCTAGGCATTTATGAGTTCTTACACTTCGAACGTAGTCGATTTTTCATATGGCTGTTGTTGAGACAGTTTGCCTATGTCACCCAAGCGTTCGCAGCGACATTGCTTTGATCCTTCAGTGTCGGCTGTTCCATATCGTACAGAAGCAGGACTTAGTAAGCATTGGATTGTTGACCCGCTAACAGACAACACGAGATGGGTTTAAGCCATCATGAGACAGCTTAATCTTTACCCCACTGATGGAATATTATTGCGATAGCAATTGTACTTAATACGAGAGGAACCATCATTCGGATAATTGATAGTTCGGCCTACCCGAGCAGACAGTATCCCGAATCTATCATCGGTTGACCTACGACTTGTCGCCTCTAGGTCAGAACCTACGCTAGAACAGGTTTTTTTCAATGTCAAGCTGAATACGACTAGATTTACGGATCCGTTCACAGCGTATAATTACTCTTGATGGACGTTTCTCTTATTATAATGCCGGCTTCAGCATTTATTCTATATCCTATCCGCGTATCTTCTTCTTGAAGTGGCCTAGACGACTTTGTACGAAAACTCGATTTTTTCAAAATATATATAGTGCTCCTCATCAATTAATATGATACACAGGTTTGGGTATGTCGTATTCATCGATAGCACTTCCTTTCATCTTCGTATATAAATTAAACGCTCGTTACGATAAAAAGAAAATCTGAAACGAGTATTCTGATGCGCTTTGTGTCTATACTAGAGGGGTGCCAAAACTTGTGCGACAGCATGTCCTGGAAAAGTGACATCTGATTCGTTAATATCGCTCGAATGTGTGCTACGTCAACTATCGCTTGGTGTGAACTCCCGGAAATATTTTAATTAGTTAGGCCTACTTGTGGTCAAATATCTCTGCGTTATGAAGACTGTGTGCCCAAATTGAAGTCTAGATGATTCTATTTGGTATATGCGCAGCACGGTTCTGTAAGCACCACACTGTTGAGCATCTTTATCTTTACCCGTGTGACAAAGTTTATCTTCCTTTTCTTTTTCGGTGTGGCCCTATCGTGTGTTTATTCCTTCCTAAAAAGCAATGTAAAAGACGCTAACGTTCGTTTAGCCAATCTGCTGTCCATGTTGGTCCATCCGGTGCTATGCTAATCAATTTTTTTACGTTGATAAGCTAAATTATCGCTTTACAAAGATAATGATAAAAAGATCAATATTAATCTTTCTTTGTGCAAGCGAGAGCCTACTTGGCGCTGCACTTGGTGTCTAGTAAAAAAAAAAAAAAAGGAAATGCGCTGTTGATCACGAAGAACGCAACCATTCATCAGCTGTTCGCGGCGGCATCTCAAAAATGGAAATTAAAATCTCATTGGTTAAGTTTGGATGACGTACTTCGACTTTTTCGTACATGGGGTTTTTTTGTGAAGTTGCCCCACTCCAACTTTTTTTCTTTTCCTTCCATACCTGAATCTTTCCACTTAACTCTTCTTTTTTTTTATTGACTCTCCAACTATATAAACATACCAATCAACATGGCATCTGGATTTGGAGTACTTGATATGGCGCTTGACGATGTCATCTCGCAGAACCGTTCCAACAAACGTAAACCTACCAACCGTACCGTACGAGGCGGTGTCAACAAGGCTCGTGGTACTCGATCTAATAGGGGCAACAGCTTTTCGGTATGTTTGATCCAAGTTAAAACAGTACAAGTGCACTTTGACGCATACTGCGGGCGAGGGATGGGAAAACATAAGAGATGCGCTATACTCGCATAGTTCCGATGAGTACGATGGCGTTGATCAGTTGATGTTTGAAATGGATCACACCTTGGCGCATTGGATATCAGCAGCTCTTGACATTTCCGTCCTTCAGTCTTCATATTTTTTTATGTGCTTTTGCTTTGCTGCTTTTTTTTCTTTTTTTCTTTTTTGTGTGTGGAAAAATGAACCTGGAACGTATCACTGAATTGCCTCCTCGACATATCTGCAGCCGTACCCGTCAAGAAATACACGCAACGCTCCAGCGCAGTCTCGTGGGCCACGAAACAGCCTTGTTGTCGCTAATCTGCATCACAACGTCTCTGAAAAGGACCTTTACGTAAGAAAAACCGCCGAAAAAAAGAAAACGACCTCCTAATGACGAAAGCACAGGAGCTATTTGGACAAATCGGGCCGCTGAAGAGAGCGTTTTTGCATATCGCACCGTCAGGAAGATCATCTGGTGTTGCTGATGTTGTATTCGTCCGTGCAAATGACGCAGAGAGAGCGCGAGCAACATACAACAATGTGGAATTAGATGGTAATGTTTCATTTTTCATCAGATGCTTTCCCCCCCTTTTTTTTTCTCCCTGACCATGTATGCTCATTTTGTGGTTATTATTTACAGGTCGCCCAATGCGCATTTCCTTTGCTCCCGCAATTCCAACCGTTGCAGCAGCAGCTGCTTCCACCAGTAGAGCTCAAGCTGGTCCCCGACGATACAACCAAGACCGTCCCGCTAGAGGAGGCGGACGCCAACGTCGCCAGAGAGAATCGCGACCCAAAGCTTCTGAACAAGATCTTGATGCTCAGATGGACAGTTATATGAGCGGTGGTGGCGTAGCTGTAAGTCAAGCATATATCTAAAAAAAGTTTAACGGATACTGACATTTCGTTTATAGAATGAAGATATTGCAATGAACTAAAACTTTCCTGTTGATGAAAACAGAACCCCGCTTCTAAAAATAAATACGTTCTAAACGCCAAATTTCATCTCATTAAAAAGGTTTTCCTTTCGTATTTCTATTTTCTTGGCTCTCAATCCACATAAGAAAACGCCCGATGACACAAACAGAGGCACTCTCTATTTCGCATTCGCCGAGTCTACAAACAACTGCGCCTTTTAGGGTTTGTCGCTGCGAGAAAAAAAAAAAGTTGGCCGGGAAGCCCCCTAACTTTCCCTGTACATTTGTATTGTGTGGTTAGAGTGACACCAACGATGGCTATGACGCAGGAACAGCTACTATTTCAACAAGGCTAAGCGTTTCAAAACAAACCTTCGATGAGCTTTGCCATTTCTACGAAATAAGGTGTGGAATGGCAAGACACATCGACTACCTGTTGCTAATGCAAGCGAGAACAGAGCGCAAATAGAAAAAGACTATGGAGATAAACTACTTGAGCTGTCCAAGCATATGCTTGGGCGCGCTGAGCAAGGTTCTTTTGCCGATGCGTTGTTCCATATTCCTGTGGCACTTGAAACCACAGCGCGTGCACACACAGATTTGGCACAACAGTTGCAAGATCACTTAAAGGCACCGTTACGTACCTTTCTTATTGAACAGACGACAGAAGGGGAAACGGTATGTTACCTTTTTGCTTGGCACATCTCGGCTTGTGTTAAACTTTTTGCATGACAGCATTATCACCATCTGGAGACGTTGCAAGATCAACGCCATCAGCAACAAACCAATGTGCAACGTGCAAAAGATGATTATTTGGGAGAGACTATGAAGCTGGCAGGAATGGAAAAGTTCTTGAAAGAACGTGGATCCGAGTTACCAGAAGAAGAAACAAATCAGGTAAAAGTTATTGCACTTGATCTCATTTCTGAAAACGGATGCTTGTCCAGATCAAAGAAGACGTGGAAGAGTCCAAACGCATCGTTACAGCAGCAGGTATTGTATATATTATCCATGGTAAGAAGCATGAAAAAAACACTGACATGTTATAGACGAAGGATATCGACAAGCGGTACAGACATGGGGAAAATTACAGGAATCATGGAACGTGGATTGGCAATCAACGTATGACACACTCCGAACAATGGAGCAGCAACGGCTGAAATTTATCCAGTGCAGCTTACTGACGTAACGACTATTCTTTCCAAGTTTAGGCAGGAACTAACTTTGCTGCTGCTGGGGCTATTAGGTTTGTCAAGATGTCTTCCAACGTGAGCACACTGGATGAACAGGTAACGGGAAAAAAAAGAAGATGCAAGAGGTGTTCATCCATTCATCTTTGGATATAGAACTTTACGCGTGTCCGCGAGGCAATGGAATCTATGGATATACCCAAAGATATGGAGCTATTTGACCAACAATTTGGGGTCGTCCGAGGTAATGGATGGCTTATCCACTTGTGATGAAAATGCGATTTTAAAGACAAAAGCGGTGAAAAAAAAAGAACCGGAACAGGACGATACCATGGCCAATGTATTCAAAGAAGTTGAAGATATGCTCAGCGATGTGGTGCCAGTTGATCAAAGAGAAGAAGAAGTAATAGTAGAAGAACAAGAAGAACAAGAAGAAGAAGAAGAAGAAAGAGAGGTGCCTTCCATAAAGCTGGCCCAGTCAACTAGTGCACATACACTTGCTACGATAGCAGCGGATCAAGATACCTTGGATACCGCGCCACCTAGACGAAGTTTGGAATCGATGAAAGACAAATACAAGCCAGTGAAGAACCCAGTGTTTCAGCGATCGCCACCAACAGCAGGGACAGCAGCAGCAGCTCCGGCATCAGTGCCAGCAGAGACGGCACCGATGCTAGTAGAGACACCAGTAGTGCCAGCGGAACCGCCAGTAGTACCAGCACAAGCACCAGCGCCGGCGCCTCTGTCGGCGGGAGCGGCACTTCTATCCACAGCGTTTGAACATGAATCCAGTGATGAGGATGAGCCGGTTGTGGTCCAACCCAAGCCAAAGCCGAGAGAAGAAAAATGGATGATTTCTACCAGACGTCAACCACAGCAGCTTCCTGTGATGACCCAAAATGCACATATTTATGATCGCCAGAGTATGGTGATCGACCCGAAAAGGGCGACAACGATCTCCGTCGCTAAAACCAGCCCTCCTGCAGCCAAGTCTGCTCGTCCTAATCTGAAAATCGATATCCCAAATAGCGTCCACAATCAGCCAAATGGAAATGATGTCCTCCCCCCGCAACAAGAAGCAAGACAAGTGATTGCATCTGTCCGAGCACAGCTACGACAAGCGGGCTCCACCGTAGAGAAAAGACGAAGTAAAAGTCCCGAAAAACCACGCTTCTCCCTAGGTATTTTCCACAAGAAGGACAAAGAAAAACACAAATCCAATGGCCAAGTGCGTCCTGCAGTGGAAGAACAACATCAAGAACCAATCTTACATCATGGTAACGCGCATAATTCCTGTCTCTTCTCAGTGCTTTTTTTATTAATCAGTTGCATTTCTTTTTCTTTTTTTTTTTTTAGCGCGTGCAAAATGGCCTTATGAAGCCAAGGTAAAAGGGAAAAAGGAGAGCTGGTTAAGGAGACTAAGCATTTTATCTTTTTTCGGGGAAAATAGATGGATCAAGAGATCTCATTTCTGTACGGTGATGTACTGGCCGTGTTTGGTAAACAAGCAGATGGTTGGTGGGATGCAGAAATCATGGACGCGAAACGAAGACACCGAGGCCTCGTACCGGGTAACTACATGGAAATCATCTGAAGCCGCTTCGCAGAGAAAAAGAAAAGAAAAAATCATCAACAAAAATATTCACACACCTTTCATAAAAAGCAAAACACCAACCCGACGTTCTTGTTTTCTTTATTTCACACTGTACACACACACACATGTATGAATACTCACGTTATTTACCTGTTCGTTCTACGACAACAACGTCCAATTATCCTCATCTCTATCTCGCATTGTTCAGATGATGTAGGGCGTCCATGATTTTTCTCTCTCTCTATCTCCCAGTGTGTCGTGTCTCCATTTAGATTTCTTAAACAAACTTAATGTCCACGCGTCGAACGCATTCGGGTTTATGCCACAGAAAATAGGTTCATAATTCATCTTCAATACAGCTGTGTCCACTATCTAAATCCATAAATTCCTCAAATTCCGTGTTTTTCTTCTGCATTGATTATCGACGATACGGATCAGGCGAATCGCGTCTGTATCCACGTGTATCCATTGGTGGAGGCGGTGCATCTAAAAAAAATAATTGATTATTAATCGAGTTGCTAAAATTATTATTGTTCTTCTTCTTTTGACACCTACAAGGATCTGAACCAGGTGCCATTGGTAGACTGAACATAAGAAATGGGAAAAAAAAGATGAGTAGGTTACAAACGATGAGCCAAGCATTGCCATGTCTTGTGTATGTTTTTTTTACCGATCATCCAACGGTGGAGGAGGGCCTGAAGATCGAACAGTTCGGTGTTCATCCTTCTTTGACAAACCAATATCCCTAATGGAAATGGTTAGTCTTATTTATGCATTGATCAAAGCAAGGTAATTTAGGTTACCAGTCAAGTTTTAGGCGACGGCCTTCGACGCTAAAACCTTGGAATTTATCAAAAGCGTCTTCTGCATCCCTTCGATCCTCAAATTCCACAAAGGCAAATCTAAACAAGGAATGTTGTCGTTATTTTCATTTATCTAGCGAATTAAAAAAGAAAACTTCCTACCCTTTGTTTTTGCTTGTAACGGAATCCATAGGCACAGTAACCTTGGTAAGACGTCCATAACGTTCAAACATGGAAGCCACCTTTCATAGTGATGAGCTCGTATTTCTTTTTTTTTTCCTCACAATAAATAAATAAAACACCTACATCACGCTCCCTGAAAGCATAAGGAAGGTTGCCGACGAATAAAGTTGTGGATGCCTTTCTATCTTCGTCTGTGCCTCTGTTTGTTGCACAGTGAGCGTCTTCAAATTAGTATGGATAGCTTATTCCTACCTATCCACGGGCCGTCTTGGGCGGGGTCGAGGTGGGAGACGGTGGTAACTTCTTCGGTCATCATAACGATCATAGTATCCTCCACGATCATAACGGTCCGATCGATGGTAGCTATCGCGGTCATCTCTGTAACTTCGATCGTAATAGTCTCTTCGATAGTACGAACGATCATCACGGCGATAACTGCGGTCATCGTAACGGCGTCGTGGAGAGTAGGAACGGTCACGAGAGCTTTCACGTCGCATCATTGGATAATCGCGTGGAGGAGGAGGAGGGGGTAATGGTGAACCACTGCGAGGATCAACTATTGGTCTGTCCATCGTGCGAAAAAAAGAAAAAAAGAGTAAAGAGAACAAAAAAAGTCCAAGGGAAAATAGAATGCGTCATCCCCCCAACCACGTCACGACGATTTCGCATCCCGCATAGCGAAAGAACAACGCAGTTTTGATTGGCCCTTGCGAACTGACATTTTGATTGTTGCCTCCAAATGGACAGCTGTACAGGAAGGACCAGCAGCCAAAAAAAAAAAAAAGAGAAGATATGGCAGCAAAACAAACCATACCTTCAAAGAAATTATTCAAAGATCATGATATCTATCCGAGTATTGCGTCGGCTCATCTGCGGTGATACGTGTTGTCGTATCCGACATAGTTACATTACTACACAGTGATTAGAACAATACGTCAGAACACGACAAAAGGTACTGAGGGTGGTTACTTTATTAGAACACGGTTCTAGACATGGCTTATCCCATCTATCTGTTGCTGAGATACCAACCGACACAGAATACATCAGGATGAACATAATGATCTCAATCTAGTAAAGGATCATCTAAAGATATCCCTAAACTCCTCTATCCCGCCGTTACCCGCAAGCACCATGAATTATTTAAACAATAGAACAATCATTTTAATAAAACGATCCTTTTTTGAGTCTCGCTTACTTTACGTCGCCCATACTTGAATTTGGATACAACACGTGTGAACGGACCACACGACGATAGGAGCCTACTTAATATACAACATTTCTCAGCATGTAGGCCAAACGTACAGTCAGCAAAAATCGATATAGATTTGCCAGTTTCTGAAGGCTCTAGTCCATCTTGTAGCTTAAAGAGGCACAATGGAATATCTTGTAGGATACCCGTCGAAAAATGTTGGCCTTAGCCATCCCACATAATGCTGATTCCGTAAGGGGAAGAGAAGTGATGCTCACCTTTGCAAGAAATGGTTATATGGCAGAATATAATGCAATCGTTCAATTAATAAGCGAGATAGTCATCTACATGTGCCTCTTGCGACGAAGTTGATTGCTGCTGCGTAGCCTCATCATCTTATTCTAAAATTCTGTACGCATCCAAAAAGCTTGAGATCTTGGCATTTTAAAGTTTCAAATTATCTATCGTAATGAGAAAATTTTATCCTTAGTTCAACCATTGCAAGATTTTTAGGGTGCTCCAAATGAATCCAGCACCGAGTTTTGTTTGTGCTGAGGAATTGACATGCGGTCATTCTTACATCAACGAGAATTATTATCTTACTCACATGAATTTGGCACCGGTGCACACGAATTATGATTAGTAAATGAAATGACACTTCAATATTCTTTTTTTACTCACCGCTGAAGAGTCATTACGTACTGCAAAGACCCTAATGCTTTGTGTGACATCATTTACATCAGTAATGGGCATTGAGCGCCGCCACAGCCAAGACGAGCCGTGACAGAGAGCATAGAGGCTAAGCAGCAAACGTGAATGACTTATATGTATGGGCAACGTGCCAAGGATGTTAGGGAAAACAAAGCCGAAAACGAAGGAAAAAAAAGATGCTCCTGTACCTTTTTTGGCTGGAACATTTCTATGTTTCGAAACATTTTTACTGACGCCGGTAAGACATTGGGAACACAATGAAACCCTTGCGAGAGAAAAAAAAAAACTCAAACTCAATGCTATTAAGCTATCTGCATCTATGGGGAAAGAGTCAGTTCCCCCCAAGCAAAACCAACGCAGGATGCATTCTAAGGAATTGGGGCAAATCAAGGGTATTCGCGGCAGCTGAAACACTCAAATCCCAGTTTCCACTGGGTGGCGGAATTTACCATTTGGAAAGACTTAACCGTATGGGCTTGGAAATGGCGTGATATCCCGAAAATAACAAAAAGCACTGTGGCTTTGACTGGCTGATGTGTGTGTGGGTGTGTGGGTGTGTGTGCCACACAACCCTCCATAGATTGATCAGCATTGACGTTGCCAATGGGCGGTGCAGTTTTAACCTGGATACTTTGATTGGGTGGCGTTTCAAATCGCCCGAAGATGGAAAAAAGGAAGGTGCGCAGGACAAAACCAATCCTTTTTTCCTTTCCTTCTTCACTTTCTTCTTCATCTTCTCATAATGACACTATCATCTGCACCGCGCAGTGGAGCCAAACCGGGAAAGCGTAATCCTGGCCTTCGACTTCCTGAACAGCTGCTACAACCCACGACAGCAACGCCTGTCCCTAGCACAAACCAGAACAATAGATTCCGAGAACAGATCGGCAATATCGTCAATGCCCAGACAGACACCAATAACAGCACTTATTACTATAGTAATGTAACTGAAGAAGAAGAATGTTCATTAGCAGCAGCCTTTTTACAACAAAGACAGCAACAACAACAACAACAACAGCAAGTAGCACCACCACCACAGCAACCACAATACCCCCAACGACAACAACCTAACCGACAAAACAGTTTACCAGTTTTACGTGAACCCCCGCTACCACCACCTGCACCTATTGAAACCCCAGCTGCACAAGCAACGGATGGTTCAACGTCAGAAGACGGTTCTTTTATGGAAATCAGGGACGAAGATCTTGAAACATTAAAGATGCTTGGAGAAGGCGCGGCAGGCACAGTGCGCAAGGTGCTGCATAAGCCCACCATGTTAACTATGGCTAAAAAGGTAGGTTAGAAAAAAAAAAGGGTGATTTGTATGCGCACCAATCTAACCATTTTTTTAGTCAATTACAACACAACCTGACCCGGCTGTCCAACGACAAATCTTGCGTGAACTGGCATTCATTAAAACGTGTAATTCACCACATATCGTGTCATTTTATGGAGCGTTTCTTGGCGACGATGACACAACAGTATCTTTATGTATGGAGTTCTGTGAAGCGGGTAGTCTTGAGGATATCTATAAAAGGGCGCGGAAATTGGGTGGCGTGATTGGTGAACCTGTGCTTGAACGCATTGCGGAATCGGTAAGTCATCCATGGCAAAGAGACTAAGAGCAGGATGTTAATCAAGGCATATATTAGGTTTGTAAAGGTTTAGTGTATCTGCACGCGAAACGTGTCATCCATCGAGGTAAAAAAAAAGTTCAGTCTTTTTCTTTTTTAGTTGGGCTGTTTCAACTCAAAATTTCCAAACGCAGATATCAAGCCATCCAATATCTTGGTGACACGAAAGGGTGAAATCAAATTATGTGATTTCGGTGTCTCGGGCGAATTGATTAATTCTATTGCACAAACATTTACCGGGACTCGATACTATATGGCGGTAAAGAAAACCGTTTTCCGTTGAAACCTATTCGCTAATGATAATAATTTCAGCCTGAACGTATCCAAGGAAATGCATATCAGGTGCAATCGGATATCTGGTCGCTGGGCTTGACATTGATTGAGGTGTCTCAAAATCAACCAGCACTGCCTCCACCTGGTCAGCCTGACCTTTCTATTTTTGAACTGCTGGACTTCATTGTACACCAGCCGGTGCCTCAGATCCAAGGCAGTCATATTTCAGAAGAATGCAAGAACTTTGTTGCCGTATGGTAAATACTATTAGTTATTGTCATAACAGGAACTAAAGAAGATCTGCTTAGTCTTACCAAGGATCCAAAATACCGGCCTGGGCCAGGACGTATGCTAGAACATCCGTTTGTCAAAAAATGGGAAAATGTACCGATGGATCTGGGAACATGGGTCAAACAAGTTTGGGGCTGGCAGTAGTAGCATGGCTTGGCTGCTGGGTTGTAACACTGTGTGTTTTATTTCATGGAATTTTACGTTTGGCAAAGCAGATTTTGCGTCCCAATACTGAGCGCTATCAATACACATGTCGTTTGCCTCATAAAACTGACTTTTTATGAACTTCGTCTTTAATCGACGCAAATTTATCTCGCCCAACGTAAATATCCATGGTGACAAGTGCCGTCTGGTCATAAGTGTAGAGTGATTGAACATGGAAATCGCCGTTGCACGCGTGCACGGATGGGACAGGCGATATTGGTGATTTTTCTTTGTGGGATTAAAACATGGAAGGGTAGCTCCGGGTGACCATCTGGATCGACACAGTTTCTATATCTTTGTTGCTGACACTGGCCCTCCCATCTTGGCATTGAGGGCTCTTCGCATCACCCACGTTGCCATAGTTGCAAAAGAGAAACATGTATAAGGAGAGAAGGCTATGACTAAATGGATGCGGGGATGGTCTGTTTCAGTTTGTCATTCGCTTAAGACTGCTACCTTAGCAAGGATATTTTAAGACGTACATATGGTAACTGTGGGAGGGTGCTAGTTTCACCCTTCCTCGATGATCCAAACGAAGTTGGTAAGGTTCGCTTGATCATTCGAGATCATCAAATGGCATGTAACACAAAAAATGATAATAAGGTTCGGTGCATGAATATACAACAATGCTTTGTTTGCGATACTTATTATACATACTACGGACTGCTAGTAACTAAGTAAGCGTGGTCTTTATCCCGTGGAAGAATGGTAAGTACGCAATGTCGAAAAAGAAAGGAAGGCCTCGCAGTGGACTTGATGAGTACTCGTGCTCAATGAATGGATTTCACCACTACTTCTATATTTGAAAGCTACATATTGGGATTGAAGGAAGGGCGGGCGCTAAGCCAAAAGAAAGCGTTTGATTTATGTTGCGCAAGTAAGTGTTTCACCAATCTTCGTCGAAGAGACCTGGAATGATAGTTGCTTCACCGATTTCTGCAGCATGATAGGCCCCTTTCGCTTGACGGGACATAAATACTACACGCTCCTTTCTTTCCTTTTGAAATTCAAATTGAGGCGGCAGCTGGGGTAAACTGAAGTAACTTGGTGGCTCTTCACCTTGAGGTGTGTTACCGATCAAGGCTGCCGTCAGAGAACCAATCCATTGACTTGGGAGACCTTGTGGCGCTGGTGGGGGTTCGTCAAGTGACGGGTCAAAGAACTGTGGACATTCGGATGAGTAACGGTAGTGTCGAATAGCCATCAATTCAGGAATACGCGGCAGCTGTTCATGAGGAAGATTGGCGATTGTGAGAGGAATAGAGAATTCAGCCACATGAGAGGATTTGAAAAGGTGACCATATTCAATGGTTACAAGGAATTGGAGATCATAATAAACTCGTGTGTGGCGTGAGACAAAGGAGGGTGACACGAGCTTCGTCGGTACGTCAAAATGGACCCTTTCTGAGATCTGTGTGTGGTCTGTTCCTGCAATCGGCACTGATCCCTGCAAGACAACACGAACGTATTCTCGAAACGCAGTTCCCTGTTGCACAAGCATCTTTCCTTCATGATGTTTCCGGAACTTATACGCTATGTTTGTTAGCTTGGCGTCCGAGTGCAACACAGTCATGTTCAGTTGCATATAAAATGGTTCATCTACAGCCGCGCTTTTTTTTAGCCTCGACTTCTTTTCTTTATGATTTTTGCTCACCTGGACAATACGATTGTTTCGATAATTTAGCTTGCACTTCGGCAAGAGGTTGTTTTCGGTCTCGTATAAGTGTCGTTTTGTAGATCCATTCCTTAGCTTTTATAAAAAGAAAACAGATTATTCATCATTATCCAAATGCCATAAGTTACGTACGAGGAGTAGCAACAATAATAGGGCGATAGGGTGTTATGTACTCTCTACTTTTCAGACAGAACTGATTGGCTGGTCCATCTGCTTGGGCCGTCCAGAGGAAACGAATGGCAAAACCTGCAGGCTCTTCCATGGATGGAGGATAATTTACGTTTGGAAACTATAATTTTTTTTAGCTCCTCTATAAATGTATATGACATCGGATACCTTACCTTCAAGGAAAATGGGAATTCGTAGTGTCCAGGCTCCATCTCATCCCACGCACACTGTGAATAGGCTAAGCTCGAAGATTAGCTTTCAACAAGTCAAGTTGTTCAGCCTACCAGATGCTTCATTTCCCCACAACTTCCACTCCGTCTCGAAAAAAGTGGTCAACATTTCATGGATCCAGTCAGCTCGACCATCTGTTCCACTCTCTTCCACTTTCACCATGGCCAATTCCTCCGCCCGAAACTAGTAAACGAAATCAATGCATGAACCGTAACAGACACCTGCCATGCTTCCGTTTGTTTTTACCTTGATACGAATTCTTGTCACGTATATTTTCTCGGTCACATCGAGTACCACTTTACCTAACACCAAGAACATCGGTCATATGTAAAATAACCAGGGTAGTTGTGTACCTCGTACAATACGATTGGGTCGCACGATAACGTGGGCGCCGCCTTCAAACTCGATCGCGAGGGTTGTCATGGTCTGTTCGGGTAGATTGACATTCGACTGCGAGATCCGTCGTTCGCTTAGGCCAAGAAATGAGCCAACAGAGGGGGCACTGCAGGATAGGTAGTCATTAATGTGGTTTGTATGCAAAGGTGATCCTGGAATGGGAAGGATCGATCCCGAGGAGTTGGCTCGATGACGGCTCATCACTTGGGTTGCATTAGCCACAATGTTGGTCATAAAAGGTTATCGAAAGAAGAAGAAGAAGAAAATAAAAACGACGGGGGGGGGAGAAGTACGAAGAGAAAGACGTTCGGATTGCCAAAAAGTAAGAAAAAAAATGCCAGTGGTGGGGCGAGAGTGTCCTTCCTTCTCTATGTGTGCGCAAAACGCGCGACTATGGTCTTTTTCCGAAACAGTCGCATAGACTCAGAGATGGGCTGACATTTCGCCTTCCCCTCATTCGACAGGATTCCTTTTTGTCCTACAAAAATCTTCACTTTCTGCATTGCCATACTTCCTAACTCGGTCATTCAATCGCTTATCATTTTTGATAATGTACTTTTTAATTTTGTATCAATAAACAGTGTATACATGAATACATGAATGAAAAAGAAATGGTAGGTATATGGTACAAAGAGTGTGAAAAGGAAAGAAAGAAAAGAAAGAAAAAGACAAGTTAGTATACACCTTCTGGATCGTGTAGTTGCAGTAGATTGGTTTGTGTATCGCTTGCATACAATCCCGAGGGCGTCATGAGCGTGCTTGCTACACCCTCGACTTGATGACCTTCATGCTTAAGTACTTCAATTGCTCGACCAACAACGAGTAATCCTGGAGGACGGCTTCCACCCACACTCTCCAAGACGCTAACAATATTTTCCAATGTTCCCCAGATGATTCGTTGGTCATCACAGCTCGCTCGTTCAATAATGGCGCAAGGAATATCTGCCGGATACTTTTGAAGTTTTATCAGATCGTCTGTGATTGCTGCCAGCCGATGAATAGACATAAGGAAGACATCTGTTCGATTCTCATCATAGACAGGCAGATGGGGTGATGTGTTGTTTGCTCCAGTGCCTGTTGTGACAAGGAACTGGGAAGCCACCTTGCGATGCGTCAATGGAATACCAGCAAGTAAAGGTGCAGCCACCGTAGATGAAATTCCGGGAATCACACGTGGGATAAACCCATGTTTACGGAAGAAAAGGACTTCCTCACCGCCACGACCAAACAAAAACGGATCTGGAATCAAACAGGTGAGTTATTCCGTACAAGTCATTGGTCTCGTTTTACCTCCTTGTTTTAATCGCACCACTTTCTTGCCTTCCTTCAGCGCTCGCAGTGCGATCTCATTAAATTCGTCTTGTGCAGCGTTGGCGTTACCGGGGAATTTGCGTGCAATCTTGAGTTCACACTGAACGAGAGCAATGACTCCAGCAGGCACGATCTTGTCAGCTAATACGATATCCGCATCTTCGATGGCTTTGTGAGCGGCCACCGTCAGCAGATCTGGATCTCCGAGGCCACACCCAACCAAAGCAATAGCCCCCGTGGATGCAGCAGGAGGGTGTGTCAGCGGTCCAGTGAGCGGAGCCAAGCGGCCCAAACCACCCGCAACTTTTCCTTCTGTGCTCTCATACCCTTCGTCGTTGTGATAGGCTTCCAACAATTCCTCCATATCTTTTTCTGACAGCTGTGCCAAGCGATCCATACTCCAGTACTCGGCAATTTGAGCTAACCATTGCATGCGACGTCCACTGGCGGCTGAACTTGGGTCGGACATACGCACTTTCTTGCGCAAAACGCCCATACGCTCGACAGCATCACCGAGACGAGGAGGAAGGGATGTTGCAATATGTCGTCGGATGCGGTTGGAAAGTTTGCTGGCTTGACCGTTAGTAGAGACTGAAATTTGGAGAGATTGATCACGGTAGGTGGAGGTCATGAAAAAATCGCATAGATCATTCATATCAGTGACATTCACCGGAACCCGCTGTTCCCGACAGCGCTGGGCGATTGTGCGACATAGGTCGGGATCTGACAGACAAACGAAGGCCAGGTGTTTATCTTGAAGATGCCCCGGCTCGAACGTTTCTAGCCATGAAACTTGATTGTGATGGATACGATACTGTAATTCGGAACACATGTCTTCCTTAGGACCAACGACGGTAACTTGGGCATCTGCTTCCAATGCAGAAAGGACGCGGCTGGCTGCAATGGATGAGGTTCCGACTACGAGAATGTTTCTTTGCTTGCACTGGAATGCAACCATAAGTGAGGCGCCTCCCTTGGGAGTCGGTACTCTTGGCAACTGGATATCGGGCATTGCGTTTGTGTAAATGAGTAAGGAAGAAGTGGAAGTAAGACAGGAAGATCTTGATCTTTTCATTTCGCTTTATACAGGAACCTTTTCTCACATCCAGTCACGAATGACGAGCGATGAGGCAAAGAAGTGGCGAAATTGGCATACCACTTCGCTGATTGGCTGTTGATGGCATCAACGACCTGTTATGTTGTGCAACTCCGCAAGACACATCAGCGATCCGAGCGCTGACCAATCGGGCCCCTCATTGCAAGTCAAACCGCACACATATAAACATACACATGCAAATAGAGTATATCCATCTTTAAGTCGATGTTTAAAACATCTCTGCGTATCTCTCGGATAATCTACGGCGCTTTTTCAAGAAACCTCATATCGGCATGGCAAATAACGTTTCGTTGTCCAGGACAAAGTAATCGCTATCATTGAAACGAAACCATGGTATAAATTTCTCGTAAGAGTTATATATATAGAGGGCTATTGAAACGTAAAGCAGACAGACGCTCATTTTGCAGGAACTACAACTTTTTTTTTCATTTATAGTCACCGCTGAGAAGCATGATTGCCAAGCCTTGTGGTTCTTTATTACTCTAGAGAGAGCCGGCTCGGTGGTCCTGAGAAGACTGGGTCAACAGGTTGGCCCAAAACTCAGTGACTTTGGGCTTAACAGACCGGGCCTCGGGCCTTCCCATCCCGACTTCAAGCCCTACCACTGTGACCCGCGGGTACGCTCGAACGCTCCTCGTTCACATCTTCGACTCTCCTCGACGCTGTATGAAACAACGTATCTCTCTTGACGTCCTTCTGATGTCACAATAGAGAATGCGAAAGGTGATGTCAGTCAACTATGCATACATACTGCGAGGTTCCAAATAGATTGAATATTTAACTCTCGGATATGAAAGATGTCGCTTTTGGTGTTTCGCGAACAAAGCAAACAATCTGCTGCCTTCTCTTCTAAGCATTTATACATTATGTTCAGCAATGAATACTGTTGTCATTGAACGCTTGACATGCGATACAGATAAATTTAAACAGACGAATTTCGTGGGGCACTCCCTTGGGCACCCCTCCGCAATAGTTAGAGTTTCTTTAGAACTTCATACATTTGCAAGTCGTTCAACGATCTGCTATACAGGACGGGAAAATGAACGAACGAAAATTGTTTACCAGAGCGCAGCGGAGGTCCAAGCATTTTTTGGGGTGAACTTCTCTCAGCACCTAAAGGCACTGATGGAGCATTATCAATTAAAAGATATATTATTCACTGGCTCCTTCTCTGTCTTTTTTTATTATTTCCCCTACAACGATTGCTATTGAGCGAAGCTAAAGTGGCAGCTAGCACTGTGATAAAAGATAACTGACATTTTATTTAGTGTTTTTATCGAGTAGTATCTTTTTCTCTTCATCCAATAACGACCTCTATGATCATCTTGTTTTCTCTTATTGGTTGTACCCAGCCAATATAAGGAAGAAAGCACCATGAGATTGATCGAGAGAACTCTGTTAAGATTGTTGGTGGTAGAGGCAGATGATAAGCAGACATAAGAGACCGGACACAGAAGAGTGCCTGGTGAGTAGATCATTGTGCCTTAGTCATTACTAATTATTGTACTGCATGTATTGATATCTTCTTCATCATTCTCTTTTCGCTTTTTTTTTTCAATCATTGGAGATAAAAGCGGTTGATGACATCCATTTGCGCAAGTAAAAGGTCTTTGATATCATCAGGACCAGTGACTCGTAACATTATTTCTGACAGCCGAAATTGACAACATTTCCAACAGCTCCGGAATAAACCTTTCTTCGTCTTATTGTTATCCTATCCATCAAAACCACGTGGATACCTTTTTATCTTCTTTTCCATGGATCACAGTTCGTACAATTGTTTTATAATCGATTATGGGTGGTGTGCAGAGACATAACGCGTATTTGGATATACCGAAACTCCAGATCCTGCGATGGTGGTATTTACTGAAAAGATTGAGGAAGCGTACCAAGCTAGTAGACGGTGTCCGCTAGCAAACGAAAGTACGAAAGATGCTTCGAAAAAATTGCAACATTATGGCTTGGTGATCGACAACTCACCCAACGATGTCGCGTTTGACGTACTTTCTGCACTGATTTCTGGTACCCACGACTTCGCGCTGAAATTTGACGCCACTCTCGAACCAATTCCAATCGCCGAACCACACTTGCTGTTGTATTTGATAGCAAATCATTCCAATATCCAAATATACTTGTTTTCGAATCGCGCAAAGACCATCAAATATGGCAGCGGATCAATCGCAGTAGCTTTGTTTCACGACATATCGTCCTTTCATGTACTACGTGGTGGGACGAAAAGAAAGCAGACAGCAAAACGAACGCATAATCCAGTAATCCCTTCGAATATCCCAGTGGTAAATTTACGGATACCCAAAAAGGGAAAAAAAGAAAGCGAACAGAATTGCTTCAGACAGACGTTTGCGCAAGATATACTCTATCTATCCATGAAGAATCGACTGGAAGAGGAAATACGGAAAAGACCCGACGAAGAAAATTACGGTACTATATGGGATAGTGTCATTAGTGTCGAAAGTCTGCCGAGGGGAGTACTTCCTAAAGCTGTAGAGATTGCAAAGCATACGCAGGACTTGAACGTCACCGTTCCACAGGTCAAGAGCACATTAGCAACAATAAATTACAACTACCTTGAGCGATGGCAAGCATGTGTCGTGGAGAACTTTCAAGACACGTATCAATGGGTACGAAAAGACGCTCCTGAAGGAAGCACATCCCAGCAAAAGGATAAGAAGGGAAAGAAGAAAGCAGAAAAGGCCAGCGAACTTCAGCCAAAGTACAAAACCTGCACTGTACCTGTGACGCAGATCTTTAGCAAGATCTTTCTAAAGAAGCAAGAGAAAGACTTTCAGCCACAATACTCGAAACTGCGATCGAGTTGACAAATGACATTTCAGAGCTGTCTATGATAGCTTACTTGAGTCTATTGCAGTATTCCCGTAAAGGCTTTCCTTCTGTACGAATCGACACAGGTAGCAGAAAGGAATTTGACATGTCATCTGTATTTCCGAAAGAATTTGTCAAGCGAAACACAAATAGTACCAACAATGTCGTACTACCACTAGATCCTGGACTACAGAACCATCTGACAGTAACGAAAGGCAAGGCCGATGATGCTTACAATTTCCTTTCGCAGAATCATCTGCAATTTCTCCATTCATATTTCATGACGCGCAGCAGGCACCACCTCAACAAGCACCACAGTTGGACGCAATTATGCAAAAGTTTGGGTGAAATCAACATCGCTCCACCGCCACAAAAAAATATCTACAACGATTGTAACCGCAATCCGAGAATACGCCACTAATGTGAAAAACATGTGGGGAGGAAGCGTCTTTCATAAGACTTTGGAGCACGTGTGCCGGGTACTCCCCCGGATCCATCTTGCGCCCAATCGTGAAGCGAAATGGATGGCATACCGTGCTAAACTGACTGAGGAAAGAAACGCACGCAAAGGTGAGAAGTGTGAAGTACCTGCTACGCCAAGTAAAGAGAGGCGCAAGCGAGAAATACGGAAAGGAATGAAAGAGTTGGCTGCTGGCTTACAAACAAGCCATGAAGGGAAGACGGAAAGGTCACTCGAAAGGATCTATACGTTTGGCACGTTGTTACATACAGTTTAAGAGGTATGTATAAAGAAACTACGACGCAGCTACAACTAATGTGATGATTTTATCATCAGGATGCCGCGATTTGCGAAGTTCCTGAACCTGAGAGGAACTCCGAGGGTAGTAGCAAAGTCCACTCGAATGACACGGAAGATATCCAGGTTGGTCATCTCTAGAGGAAAGACACAATTGTAGCTAACTTAAGTTTATCGGGTCTGATAGGTACCTGTCCGTGTTATTGCTCTACTAGATAAAGACTTGACTAATGGCGAAATTGCGAATATCTGTGAGGAATGAGTGGAACCCGCTGAGGAAGAGGGAGAGGAGGAAGAGGAAGAGGAAGAGAAGGCGGTGGAAAAACAAGTTAAAGAACATTCACGCGCAAGGCTCCACGTATTGAAAGCAATTATGAAACAACTTCTACTGTCCTCAGAATTTGAAGGCGATGTGACAGACAAGCATATGCAAGATGCGGCACATACAAAGGACTTGACAGCTATAGAAGTCGAAGTAATTAAGGATCTCGCCAATAAGCTGCGGCCTTATCTGCCGAGAAAGATTGAGGATGGGTTCTTTGATCACTCCTTACTGCAAGCGCCATTCGTATTCATCGGAAATGCTATCTTACGAGCAGCAGGATACGAACATTTCTGTCAAGCAATGGTTCCAACCATATCGCCAGCGTCAATCCATAGCTTGCACTTAGATGAATCATCCATATATGAGATTTTCTGCGGAAAAGGTAGCTTCGAAGTTTGTGAACGAGAAGGCAACCCCATCACGTCGGTTCACGAAGCGCGTATCAAGAAGGAAGTAATGCTATATAGCTTTTTTGACCAAAGCAAAATTGAAGTAGTATGCCGAGCGCATGGATTAGAATTTGTGCATCGACTAACAATCACTACTTCTGGTACAGCGATCCTCGATGGACAAGTAGTCACTACGGGACGGCAGCCAGTCTCTTCCAAGTACGATGAAGGACGAAAGACGAAATGGTCAAAACGTGAAAGAATCGACCACAACTTCTCGAAGGAAGCCATCGAAGAGCGTATTGAAGCAGTCAATGAACGAATCAAACATATGCAAGCAATTATTCGTAGCGAAAATAAGACATTACAAACGAATACTCGCATGGTGCACGAAATGAAGAACGAGTATAATAACTCGCGTTTGGAAGGCC
>JNDT01001176.1:0-35203 GCA_000697055.1 Saksenaea vasiformis B4078
CAAACGAAGACAGTTAATGGTCGGATTGGTACACGAACAGGACATTTTCTGTCCTATATATCAAATGTATTGGATGTGTTGGATAGAAATAATATGAAAGGCCATTACATCGTAATGGATAATGCCCCAATTCACACACCTGCAGTCGTCCGCAATCTGATTGAGAGTAGAGGCTATAACTGTCTGTACTTACCACCATATTCCCCCTTTCTTAATCCTATTGAGGAATTTTGGTCAAAGGTAAAAGCAGGCATTAGGCGAAATGTGCTGAAAGTGGACGATCGACTTACGGATCGAATCCGTGAGTCAGTGAACAGAGTGACCCTATTAGACAGCCAGGCATGGATTCGACATGCTGTATCGTTCTTTTTGCTCTGTAAAAATGAAGAAAAAGGGTTATAGGATTAACCACAGAAACACGGATCACCCCTGGAAATCTTATAAACTGTAGTAAATTCCCTGTTTTTCACTTTTACACTCCCGATAACATACTTCTATAACCATTTCAGGAACAAAGCAACAAAACGTCAGACCGGTTTCTCCTCTATGATCAATGCGCTACCTCCAGTTCATTTGCAATTCCGTCAAAACTCTCCATGGCCCTTGTCATTGTTATCTTTCCCGCAGACGAGAACCATGTCACGACTTTTCCCTACTATACTCCTAGAATATCATAGTTACTTTCTTAAGTTTGGCCAAAAGAACATAAGCGCGCCGACGCAGTGCAGATGTCATTGTTGTTGGTATTCTTTTACAAAGCAGTTTATTTGCTTTTGGTTTGTTATGTAGGCATCTAGGGATCTATCTAAGGCTTCAGCAGTTGTAGTCGAATTCCTTTGGGGCGGGGGCGACTTCGTTTTTTCTTGCGGGCTTTCTGCTTAAGATTTCTCGGGTCAGCGCGGTTGTAGCGCTGTGCTGTCATTGACGACTGGTGTAGGATGGTTTACTGTCATGATGATAATGTATTGTAACCCGGGTTGGGAGCTATGTTCTTTTCTATCTACAGCAAGAAGACCAATGATCGACTTTTTATATACCGCAGGTGGTCCATTGTAGTGCACTTTCTTGTCAGAAACTAATGCCCGAGATACTTCATGATACTTGCTATAAGTAGTTAGGCATAGATCCATCCGTATACGCCGGATTTATATCTAGCATCCCCGATAGAACAAGTAGGAGCGTACTTTTTCACAGATCACTCGATTTGTTGCAGGGGGCATGTGTCGACAACCAAATAGGCTGTGAACATTATCATGGACCTCAATTATCTCTGATAGTACGTTAACAAAGCTTAGAACAGAACCGATTCTTGAAATTCAACAAACAATGAATATGGTATAGTGAATAAAGTAACTATGGATCGTGGTTACCGTACCCATGCGTTATGCAACTCATAAACGCCTCATCATTCTTGAAAATACGAAGAATATTGATCATGAGCTAATGGACTTCTCCACTGCATTTATTTCATTGTTCGCTCTCAGTTCCACCAATTCATTGTCTGTAGCTGTTGAAGGAGGTTTCTTTATCCTTTCTTTCACTACCACCTTTCTTCATCCGTTCGTTCATTACCACATCTCTTTCGATTTTTCACGACATCTAATTTGCAATCAAAAGAAAGCTCTTACATACCGGTATGTTAACTATACAGTTGTGTTGACTGGAGACTGTACTAATACTCTGTAAAATCAGAACCATAGGACCCCATTTTGCTATCACTGTTCTTTATTAACTTGCTTCTGAGAAGACAAAACCACTTACCGTAAGTTAAGTATATAACTCTTCATCAAATACAACTGACAGACTGTAGATAGTTTGCCAAACTCATTGTATACACTACCTTTTGTCTTTTGTGCCAGGAAGACGTACCATCATAGAAACAGTGGGTAAAATGAGGTGGAGCTTTGACAAACAGTGAACTAATGGTCTCATTATCGAATAGAATACGACTGCTTCTACAGTTGTCGTCCAAAAAAAAAAGCAGAAGTCACTCTCACTTGTTTGCCTTACCTCGCATAACTTTATCCTTTCCTTTATCTGAAAGCGAAATAGTGAATATATAAAAGATGGAGGTAAGTACCTGCGATAGCGGCTAATTATACATAGCCCTAATTCATATCGTAGAAGGCAAAATCGAAAAGACGGAAAAAAGCTGTTCAAGCTTCCTCCGCGTCAGCTGGGGATCCTAACTCCTCTACTACCTTTGTTGAGACCCCGTATCCTGAGCGGCGTGCCTCTGGACAGGCAGCACCGAAACGAAGCGTCTCCAAACTGAGTCGAGCTACATGTCAAGAGGCTGTCCGTAAAGCCTTCCCGCTTCACTTGTCTGCCAACGTTGAAAGTGCCCTCCGCGGACTCGCCAGCCAAGAAAAGAAACTTACGGAAGATGCCTGGCAAGACATATACAGCCAGAATGTGGATGTCACACGCGTCCCAAGAGGTCTCTTTTCCAGGGCTGATGATATTGGGGGACATGAACCAGGCACTGTCAGAAAGAGCCTTGGGTCAGCCCACACAGTGCTTGCTGGCTGGAAAGCCTTCGTCCAACACGAATTTTACGCGTACAAGCAGCAGGGCTACAATGCCTATTCCCGCTATTAGGAAGAGCATGAGCGGCGAAAGAAGATGGGATCTAAGGTGGCTATTGAGAAAACAAGGACCTGTCCATCGAAGCTGACCCGAATCTTGCGAACACTTCCCAACGAGGCTGATGTGCGAGATTTTACTCAAAGACTCGACAATGCAGCAATAGTGGCAACGGATTATGCAGCCACACTTGCAGCTGTCACCCGAGCGGTGATGATCGGTACAGCGGAGCAAGGTTTCTGTATTAACCTCGCCGAAGATGGTACTGTGGATATCAAGAAAGGTAACTCCGTTGGCTGGCTACCTCGTATTGGAGATTTCTTGCCATCTGGCGCACAGAGACAGAAGGAGTATATCCGCGAAGACGGCATTATCCCAGTTGCGCCCCTCCCAAGGTCACGATATCACAAAGATGTTCGAGTTCCGGCATGTAGAGTACATGCATACGAAGCATCTCTCGTCTAACTCGCCGAAAGAGAACAAGACATGGGAAGAACTTGCGGTCCTGGGAAATCAAACCACACCACTTCCTGCGGGTTAGTTACACACTCCATCAGCGACTTGTCGCATTCTCGACAAATCTGCGCAACATCTGGAGTGGAAATATCTTTGGACGCTGTCTCGATCGCCTCGTACTTATCTATTTGAGAGTCCATTTGGCACCAAACCGAGAAAGCAGGTATAAAGATCTGGTTGCAAGGAAAGCCAAAGAAGCCAAAGAACGAAAGGCCTTAACGACGAAGAAAAGAAGTGCTACGCGTCAGCTGTTACGACGTGAAACTCGATATATGAACAAATGCCTGACTAAAGCCACAGACGGTACCGCACCTCAGAACAAAAGGAATGAGTGGCAACGACGAGCAGAGCTTTCTTTTCAAAGACGGGCTGCCATGTATCAGGAACACAAAAAAGGTCCGCCGCTGGACACCGATGCAGGAACTCAGCAAGCTGAGGGAGATGATATCCAGAAGAACAATGCTGATGAATCGCAAGACGATACTGCTTAGCGATTGCTTAAAAGTGGTATGGATGAAGAGTGTGTAGTGGAGGCCCTGCTTGAGGTGAACGTGGAAGAAGAAGAAGAAGAGGGCGAGAAGCGAGAATCGTGTGAATCCGAAAGTTCCAGTCGAAAAATCAATGCTCCGAAGACACTGACGAAAAAGCTTCTTCTGTCCAACACACAAGTTGATGATACTTTCGAGGAAAAAGTTCGCTCAGCATGGAAAGGCAGCGAGGAACTGACATCCAAAGAGATCGGCGCCGTCACGAATATCAGCAAGTTACTACAGCATTTCATACCAGATAAGGATGCGCCACGATGTATTATGCTGCATATGCCTCTGGTGATGATCTCAAACATCGTCCATCGCGTAGCTGGATACAGTGCCTATACGCGAGCGATTTGTCCCATTGTAAGCCCGGCATCAATCCATGCGCTGCCTCTGGATGCTCGCACTCTGTTTGAAATCGTGGCATCTTCTGCACGGGAAGATGGTTATATCATTAGGGACAGACATAACCTTCCAATCACATCGGCCGACTGGGCTACTCATAACAAGGAAGACACATTTGCGTCTTTCTTCGACATTCAGGAGATTCACAACATCTGCTCTTCGTACAAGTTGGGGTTTGACCGCAGGATCATGTACTTGCCAAATGGAGCTGTCCACATGCAGGGGGTCCCCAAAGAAACTGTGAATCCGTCCACCTCGTACTATAATGCGAGACGAAAAGCACAAGTCGACCGCAAGAAATCTACGAAGACCAGGGACGAGATTACCCTGAGATGAGGGAGACGTTGAGCACAGTGGACTCTATTATCAAGGATCTCAGCAAGGATTTAAAGAACAAGACCGCAAGGCTCCGCAAGGCAGACGGTGATGTAAAAAAACAAAAACGGATCCTGAAAAACATGAGAGAAGTAGCTACTACTGACGCATCCACTCC
This sequence comes from Saksenaea vasiformis B4078, assembly GCA_000697055.1. Classification (NCBI taxonomy): domain Eukaryota; kingdom Fungi; phylum Mucoromycota; class Mucoromycetes; order Mucorales; family Saksenaeaceae; genus Saksenaea; species Saksenaea vasiformis. Next base: position 4,534 of record JNDT01001176.1, read on the forward strand.
GGTCCAACCCCACCAGTTTGCATCGGAACGCCAAGTTCTCTATCGGGTATTGAAGGAACTGAAGCTGGTCCGTGCAACCTGGCAGACCAAGGTTCTCAGAGCCAAGCTTCAACTAAAAGCTGCACGAGGGAATAGGTGGAAATTGATACATGTAAGTCATGGATCTATATCTGGAGCATACACTTGATCGTGCTGACTCAAAAAAAAAAAGGGCGAAACATCCACGAAGGAAACGGAAAGCAAGACACTCCTTTGTCCGCCACCCACGATTGAAGTTCCTGGTTGAGAAGAGGCGTGTGAGAAACTTGATGTTTCGGAACTGGTGGCAGCATCAACGAGGATTGGTCGCGAGATCATCTTTGGTGGCACCGACTATGGGCTTGTGACAATGGCCACGACGATCCGCTTGACAAAAGCTCAATACGACAACAAGATCCAACAGTATAACCGCTTTTCACTGCTCGCAGAGACGCACAATGACGATTCAATGGAGGTGGATGACCCTATGGAGGTGGACATGACCGATGATGTCTCCATGGAGGGAGATCGATCCCTCTCTGAACGTTCTCCGGGACCGCCACCTATCAGATGTTTCCGTATCACAGCCGAGGAGATCAATCAGAAGACACTCCATCGAAAACACGCTAAGAAACTTTCAAGGAGAAAAGGCAGAACACCGCAAATACAAGAAGCCGAAAAAAATTCTGGCTTCGAACAGCATGGACACGGCTGTTACAATGACAGACGTCTTCCAACGGTATAGAGGCACTGAAAGTCCGATCAACTCTGCGTGACTTCTATCACACAAGCGAAATTGCAAGGAGAGCATAACTCGTGAGTTATTCAACAAAACAGTTCAAGACCGTTTCGCATCGCAAGAGCGCAGATTTGTATCTGATCGGGCAAGAGCAGATACGAAGGCACCAAATACAGTAATCATGTGCATTGGCAGCGCAGGCACAAGCGTAGGTTCGCGAGTCAAAGGGCATGTAAGACGGGGTGGCGAACAGTTCCGCAAGCGGCATCGACGATATCTTCCTGTGGCAATGACCAATGAGTACATGACTTCTCAAACTTGTAGCACGTGTTTCAACCTGATCGTACATCCGAAGCAGCGTAAAATGGTGAACGGGGGCTGGAAAACAGTATCCAACGACGGTTCTTCCCTCTGTATGAATCCCGAGTGCCCTTCGTATAGAACAGGACGAAATACACAGAATCGTGATGTTCAAGCTGCTGAGTGCATTGCAGTCGCTGCAGCAGCTAGACTGCTTACCGGGCGTACTCTACCATGCTTTGATCAAACCACTTTCACACGGGCCAACCTTTTCCTTTCCACCGTGATCCACCGGTAACAGGTATGTCAGCGTTTATACGACTTCAACTAAAACAACAACCTAGGTGCGACACAGGTCCCCGTTACCACGGGATTACCATAGTGGTAAGTCAAGCACATACAGTAATTCAAGTATGACTCACGGGACTCGTATTTTCACACATTTGAAAATGATCTTGCGTCGACGCGGAATTTTTAATTCCCGAACGGCGCAAAAATTATTTAGTATGAGAATGACTACGGACTTTGAAAACCCATTACAATCGACCTTCGAGAGAAGGCAATAGCAATTGTTTGAATAGTTTCTGCATGTGCTTACGTTCAACAAACTCTCTATTGAATTCTTCGCTGTAACATACGGTAATCGTATTGTTGTGCATCAACTATAGTAGGTAGATGTTGTAATATGAAATTTGTTTCCAGCACGGCTACGCTACTGGTACATATCCACCTTCAGACAAAAAACAATCAAGCAATAGATACAGAATAAAAAGGAAGACGACTTTATCGTCATAAGACGTGGGATAGTCGCTAAATTTCCAAGATGCATTAACCATCGATACGTTAAATCACCTTTTAAGATTGTCTCCTGAGGAAACGGTGTCTCATTTTGGATGATTAGCCGACTCCGCCACAACCACCGCAAACTTTGGGCGTGCTAAAAGGACGAGCCATTTCAATATCATCTGTCGAGGGGCTTAGTCCCTCGACCATGTTTCTGGAAACTATTTTTGAGGAGCCTCACCAAATTTCCCGGCTCGGAAATCAATAAGGTTTAGGGTAGTTTCGGCGGATGTGCGATTAGGTAAGATACGGCACCTGAAAAGAAAAAAAAAGCCTGGCTAGTAGATGCTCTTGCTATGTTTGTTACAAGAGATTCATGTCTCCAATTGTTCTTATTATCCTTATATGACCAGATAAGAAAGGAACATATCGTGACCTTTCGCCATATCTTTAACACATGAACCATTGGGCATCTGCGTGAAACAGTTAAAGATAGTCACGTTCGGTGACCCGACGGCCATAATCTGCATGGTTCCGCTCAAAGGGGTTGAAACTCGTTCAGGATGTCAACGGCCCAGTGGAGACAGTTTAATTTTTTCGACAGACAACAAGAGGTCGATGCGAATAACAACAATAAATCACCAGAAATATTTCAGGTACAACGTTAATTGTTTCCCAAATGTCGATACTATCGACTTGAAATGTAGAAACCCGGCATTTCTGTTTTCGCAGCGGGACGAGGACATATTGTACTAGCAGATATCCTTTTACTACTTAATGACACAGAATCCATGGATCGTCATGTTTTGTTTGTTCCTTGACTCTCTTTCTCTTACATTCGTCAGGTTACGTTCACATTGTCGACCGCCACTTCAAGACACAGTCGTTTCCTGCTTACGATGGAGGTCGTGTCACACACTTGAAGCAGCTGAAGCAACGAAATGTCCTAGTTACCGTTGGTGTAAGTTTACTTATTACGACAAATAGAGAGAGATAAATAAACCTTGGCGGGTTTTTAGGAAGAAGACACGATTTCTAGCACACCCGTAGTGAAATTTTGGGACCTGGATGTCATGGAGAAAGCAAAAAGCCTGGATGAGCAGTTTGCACCAACGTGCCTACGGACCATTAGGATACAGCATGGTGGAAAGCCTTATCCGGTAATGTTTGCATAATAGCGCACTCACTATGAATCCAAGACTGAATGCTTCAGCACAGGTGTCTACGTTTGCGATCCTTGAGAATATGTCGCAAGCAGCGATCGGCTTAGCCAACGGTGTAGTGATTTTGATCCGAGGCGATCTATCCAAGGATAGAACTACCAAACAGAAAGTAATCTATGAAGGAGGAGAGCCCATCACAGGTAAATCGTTTGTGCCGTAGTCTTTGTTTCTAACATCGGTACGGCAATAATAAAGGACTTGGTTTTCGCGAACAGACGAAGTCAACCATTTTGTTTATCGTCACCACCAACAGTATCATGTCCTACAACACTACAGCTAAGCAACCCATGATTGTATGTATAGAAGGAATCACTGTAGCTGCTTACATTTTTACCGTAGACAACGTTGGATGAACAAGGATGCGGTTTGGGATGTGCTGTGATGAGCGATGCTCAGGAAATGGTGGTGGGTCGTGATGAGGTAATAATAGGATCTGTTAAGGAAATCATGTACTCATGTCTTCGGGACAGGCTATCTACTTATATGATCCTACAGGGCGGGGTCCGTGCTTTGCTTATGACACTCCCAAATCTTCAATGATGTGGTTTAAATCCCATTATCTTGTCATCGTGTCGCCACCTGTCACCACATCCAGCAATCTGTCGTCAGCAACAAGAGCATCGTTTAACTTTGGTTCCAATAGAAATGGTGCGTCTAACGAGCTAACCAAGGTGACAATATTTGATACTGCAAACAAATTTGTTGCCTATGCTGGCACTTTTATTGGCGGGATCCGTGGCGTTTTCTGCGAATGGAATTCGATTTGGATTGTGGGCATGGATGGCAAGGTAGATAGTTTAAGCTAACTTGCACTGCTCCTTTTGCTGATGAGAGGTGATAAGGTCTATCATTTAGACGAAAAGGACACACCAACCAAACTTGAGATACTGTTCAAGTTGAATCTTTATGTCTTAGCTATCAACCTGGCCCACATGCAGAAATATGATGATGCAAGTATTGCAGAAATCTTTAAAAAATACGGCGATCATCTCTACTCGTAAGTTTCCTGGTCTGCTTCACTTGGACTCATAGGAACTTTAGTAAGGGTGACTACGATGGAGCAATGGAGCAGTACATTCGCACTATAGGGCAACTTGAACCGTCCTATGTTATTCGAAAGGTAAAGAGATGCGGTGCATTTTCATCCTTAATTTGAAAAATTGCATAGTTTCTCGATGCTCAACGGATATACAACCTGACGAATTATCTTCAAGAACTGCATTCGAAAGAGCTGGCCAACGCTGATCATACCACGCTTCTACTCAACTGCTACACGAAACTCAAAGATGTCTCCCGTTTAGATCTGTTTATCAAGGTAAAGAAGCCAATAATGTCGAACGAAATGCATGGGATACATAACTCCTATTATAGACAGACTCTGAATTGCACTTTGATCTGGAGACTGCTATCAGTGTTTGCCGTCAAGCAGGTTATTATGAGCATGCAGTCTATCTTGCTGAAAAGTTCAAGGAGCATGACTTGTAATGAAATGCTGATAGAAAGGAGATAATGGGATTGACGATTATCGTTTAGGTACTTAGATATTGTGATTGAAGACATGAAGAACTACGACACGGCAATCAATTACATTCGCAAGCTAGGTCCTTACGAGGTATGATGAGGTAATGATAAATAGATTTGACGAACACACCTTTTTTCTTTACGGCAGGGGGGGAAAAAAATTCAAAAATACAGCAAAACACTCATTAGCTGCCTACCGGAACAGACAACTCAGCTGTTAACTGAGTTATGTACTGGTACTCTACCTGCTGTTCAGTCCTCATCAGGCGCTCGAGCAGCGTCGCCTACACCATCCGTACGAAACACAGCGGCTTTGGCGAATTTACCTTTTGCCGGTGGATCGGAAGAGCATTCACCTTCCCATTCCGAAGTGAGCACGCAGCGTAGCAAAGCGATGCAGAACGGAAGCGGGGCTGCGGGCGGTACCAAGCACTCGCATACCAAGAGTGGATTAAGTTATACACCGCCGTCACCAAGGATCTTTATGCCAGCTTTTGTCGATCGACCGGATTGTCTCGTTGTGTTTTTGGAAAAAGTGTTTGAGAAGCGATGGGGTGTGCACACAAAGGGTGCAGATCGCACTACCAGCGACGCAGCATCTGCTCGCAGCTACGGAGGTCGAGAGGAAAACGGAAACGGAGCACAGCCTAATGGTGATCAAGTTTGGTCACCACAGGAACAGGAGGAACGGAAAGCAATCTGGAATACACTACTGGAGCTTTATCTGATGGATGAGCAACCAAATCCGTCTACATCAACAAGCCCCGTGAACGCTCCTCAGCGTCAAGATGCGCTTGGTGACAGGGAACATCAAAGACGCATGAAAGAATTCAAGACAAAAGCATTAGCATTGCTTAAGGATGACTCTGTACAGTACGATACGAATCAGGCGCTAGTTCTTTGTCAGTTGAAACAGTTCGACGAAGGTATCGTGTACCTGTACGAACGCACAGGAATGTATACCGATATTCTTCGGTTCTGGATGGAAAAGGAGGAAACGGACCGTGTGATTGAGGGTGTGCGAAAATACGGGTAAGCGAAACAAACGTCATGAGAATGTCTTTTGCTCATAACTGTCCAATGCTAGACCAAAGGATCCATCGCTGTATCCAATGGTACTGACTTATTTCTCCTCAACACCGGAAGTCTTGTCCAAATCGACTCCTGAACTTCTATCTGTATTGAATCACATTGACTCCAAAGACCTGTTGCCACCGATACAGGTTGTACAGGCACTTTCTCGCAGCAATGTGGCTACAATTGGTCTATTAAAGAACTATATTGGAAAGCACATTGAACAAGAACGTGAAGAGCTACAGCAGGTAATTTAAAATGAATACTCACGACGGTCGCCTCATTCTGATTCCTTGTAGAACCAAGAACTTATCGAGAGTTACCGTGATGAAACGGAGAGACGCAGAAAAGAAATTGAGGAGCTGCAAACGAGGTTAGATTTCAAAGTACTATCTGAGAGCAGTTGCGCTTAGTCATTGATGTCTGCTAGTGCCCGTATCTTCCAAGTACAAAAATGTACTGGTTGTGGAGGAATGCTTGATCTTCCTGCTGTCCATTTCTTATGCCGACATTCATACCATCAGCGGTAACAATTCCCCTGCACACGTTTTCTTTTATAAAACTCACACACAAAATAGGTGCCTTGGTGAGAATGATCGAGAATGTCCGCATTGTGCTATCCAACACCGCATGATATCCGAAATGCGACGTACGCAGGAAGCCAATGCCGATCGTCACGATTTGTTTTTCGAACAGGTAAATGACTTTTAATTACGTAGTAAAAGCGAAAGCGTTAATGAATGGTTTTTCTTAGCTCGATAAAGAAGAAGATGGCTTCTCATTGATTGCGGATTATTTCTCGAAGAATACCATGGCATTTGCCAAACTTATTGACTAGTAGTACCATGTACCATACACATGTATCTATAAAATACAATTCCTATTTTCGTAAATAGCAATACTTCTTCAAAAAAAAAAAGAAGAAGAAGAAGAAGGCTCCCTCAACTAAATGGATTGGCACAAATATAGAGTAACGAGAATCTTTCCAATGAAGTCAATGATATGTAATCCATCAATGCAACAGCAGCGCTATGTATAACGTACAAACCGCAAACCACCGTCTGAAAAAAAAATTGACATAGTAGCCGTTGTCCAACCATTCAGTCTAAGTTTATCCGTCCTATCGCGGATTGCGCTTGTTGTAGATGTCCCGTTGCCGATTATTTGTCTATGCACTACCCATGTCCCTTTGCAAAAGCTTGGAAAGCTTTATACGATGTATCTCCTCGATCGAGGTACACTATTTTCCAGTAGCTCTATCGTGATAGACTTCATCTGTCTAATATACAGACTTGAAGAAGCAACGGGGCATCTACAGTGGGCCCGTGCTCAAAATGGCCCACGTCGCCCACAGCCCCTTACCGATTTCTTATCTACGCTATACAGCTTCGCTCTGTTATTCCTTTTGCCCTCCACTCCAGTTGCTGTGCACATCACAGGCCTCTATGGAATGTTGCCGTTACCTTACGGGCATATACAAAACTATTTGGCCGACGTCTCCGTTTCCATCTTCGATCAGAGATTGTTCCACCCGCTGCAGATGATATGCAAAGCCCTACCCTCTACTCCGCTGTAAAAAAAAAATGAGGAAATTCACCTCTCATAGCAAAGGCCTCGATGATGTCTTCTTTAGCTGGAATTTCTTTACGTCCTAAAATATTCATCCAACGACTTACAGTAGTATAAAGAGGACCGGCATAGCTGTGAAAGGGTCTAGTTAGGCAATGCTCCAGACGACAATGTCTGAAATTTTATCCGGATTTCCCGCCTTAGCCATTACTGCCCAAATTGCTATTGGCTGAGGTAATTTAATCAACCGAGACAGATCAATAGGGACGTCGGCACCGGAATCACCAGCGACAACCGCACGGAAAACTTGATCCCGACTAGAAAATCAAGGGTGCTATAAAAGAACCCCCCCCCGAAGAGACAACATAAACCTCATTGTTCTCTGAAAACTTCAAATTTTTTCACCATGTCTGTTCCTATTCATCCAAAGTACCAAGCTCTTGTCAAGATGATGCGCAGCGGACCTCCTTTATCCGCGTCATCTGCGCTGGAAGCGCGTGCTAGCTTTAACTCTGTTCCTCTCCCAGCGTCACTTCCGGATGTGGCCTCAGAAGAGTTCACGGTCCCTCTTGGTCCAAACAAGACACAACTTGCATTATATATCTATAGACCTGTTGGTACTGAACAAGACATCTTGCCGGTGACATTCTATATGTAGGGCAATTTCTTTGATTTGAATTTTTTTTTCCTGGTATTGATGCGTTTTAATTCTCTAGTCATGGTGGTGGCTGGTTTGCAGGCAACAAGATGATCTATGAAAAAACGATTCGCGATGTAAGCTGAACAACCTGAAATATGAAGCATTTCTGACACTTTGTTTCCAACCTGTAGCTAGCGATTAAGACCCATGCAGCTGTTGTATTCCTCGAGTATTCGTTGAGTCCAGAGGCTAAGTTTCCTGTAGCTTGGGAAGAATGCTATGAAACTTTGATCTGGATCCACGATAATCACAAGAAATTGAAGGTGAACGCTGACAAAATTGCTGTCGCAGGTGATTCTGCAGGCGGTAATTTGACAACTAGTGTCGCAAGTAAGTTAATTGGGGAATGAAGCAAGAGATCTAAGGATGGTCTTGTCTAGTTATGGCCAATCAACGTGGAACAGCAAGTATTATCAAGGGCCAGGTGATGCTGTATCCTGCCACAGCAATGAACCGAGAACAGTATGAATCTTACCATGTGTGTGGCGCGGGTGACTATCTTTTGTCAGAGGAGGAAATCACTGCAACTTCTGTTTTCTGTTTTTCCAAAGAGGATGAAACCAACAAGCTAGCTGCACCGATACTAGCAGGCACAGAAGATTTGAAGGGCATGTCTCCTGTTCTTATAATGACAGCTGAAGCCGACCCCCTGCGTGATGAAGGTGAAGCTTACGCGCGCAAGTTAACCGAAGCAGGCGTCAGTGTAGTAGCAACACGAGTTTTGGGCGCAGTTCATGGGTTTTTCGGGCTCTGTTTCGATGCTCCTCACTATGCTTTTGCTATGAACACAGTAGCTACATATTTAAAAGATATATTCGCTCAATCATAACTCTAAGGAATAGATTAGGGTTAAATATATTATTCTGGATATCAGCACAAAGATCTGCAGAACTTATACATGCAGTAGAGTCTAAAGTCTACAACTTGTGACCATGTCCACTTGTAGATCGGACGAAGTCGTCCACGCAACGCTGGCTAGAAAAGGGGATATTTAAGTTTAACTCTACCCAGTTTTGTCACTAGAAGGCTAGAATATAATCTATCGGCTGAGCAAAATCCATTCAACTCTCCCCTGCATCGCATGTGATTACCTGAGAAGAGGTCCTCGTGCTCTGGTGAGACTTGCGTATATATATAGATGCTTTAGAACGATTGAAGAAAACAGAAGAAAAGGTACAATGTCTATACCAATACATCCAGTCTATAAAAATTATTTGAAGGCTTTTCGAAGCGGTCCTGATATTACCACACTTACAGCTCAGCAAGTACGTGCGTTCTTCCACAATAACGTGAGGGACGTACCATTGCCAGATGTCGTTTCTGAAGAATTTACCCTTGTGGCTGGGCCAAACAACACAGAGCTCTCTCTCATTGTGGTGAGACCGCCCGGTACGGAGAACAAGAGGTTACCCGTTATTTTCTACATGTGAGTGCAATAGAGATCAGTCCCTTTTTTTTTTAAACACGGATGGTTAGACATGGTGGTGGATGGATCTTTGGTAACAAAGAGATTTACGCCAAAACAATTCGAGACGTAAGGACGATATAATCAGTTACGCTTCATTTATCATTTGAATTGTAGCTGGCTGTCAAGAGTCAGGCCGCTGTGGCGTTTGTTGAATTCTCCTTGAGCCCAGAAGTAAAATTTCCGGTGGCATGGGAAGAATGCTACGAGACACTGGTGTGGATCTTCGAAAATCACCAGAAAATCTGTGTGGACCCACATCGTATAGCTATCATCGGTGATTCAGATGGAGCTACCATAGCAGCTGCAGTTTCAAGTAAGCATAGAGATCGTAACACTTAATCCTTTTTTTTTCCTTAACTAAGGTTCTCTTTATTTAGTGATGGCCAAGGATCGCCAGTTTGAGGGTGTCATCCGTTCCCAGGTTCTTCTTTACCCTGCTACAGCACCCTGTCGCGAAAGTTTTGATTCCTATCATACATGTGGTACTGGTGATTACATGTTGTCAAAACCAGAGATTGAGTGGTTTTCTTCGCATGCATTTCCTGCTCCTGTCAAGGAACTGAACAACAAGCTGGCGACGCCTTTGATAGCTAGCATAGATGAACTACGAGGTCTTCCCTCGGCTCTGGTGCTAACAGCCGAAGCAGACACGATGCGGGACGAAGGTGAGGCCTATGCACGCAAACTAGCCGAAGCAGATGTGAAGACTGTTGCAGTGCGCGTGCTTGGTGCCATCCACGGATTTTTTTTTGATAATTTTGAAGCGCCTCAGTATGATTTCGCTATGGGCGTCGTTTCCAGTCATCTATCTACATTATTTTCCCAATAAAGTTGTATAGCTGGTTATTAGAGCCATGAGTTCAAAGAGATAAGTCTGGCGCAAGGACCACCGTTTGCAATTAAGGCGAATGCGATGTATTACTTTTAAACGACGTAATACCACGCATAAACATACACAGAATCCAGGTTATCCTTAGCTGCTATGTTCTCTTTTCCGACACAGTAAAGGATGATGATTAAGGAATGTGCAGTGACATGTTAGACAGACATTCACTACTGTTGCTTGATGTGTGCAACGTGGTACAAATCTGCGTCGATGTTGCACCAGCGTGACCTTCACAGTATCATGCCCTATCCGGGTCAGGGACAGCTGACCGTTTCGAGCGGGCACTAGTTGAAAACATGAACAAAAGTCTCAACATGCATGATCTATTTTTATTGGTATTGGTAGGAGCATTAAAAGATAGAATGTGCGACGTCGCTTCCAACTAGTGAGGCAGAAAAAATGAGCATACAGGTTGATTTTTTTTTCGAGCCATGCATTGTACTTACGTGTGGCACCAAATCCCCAAGTGGCCGCATTGGCGACGTTGCCAGCAAGCTGCTTGCCGAAGCCTGCCATCTTGCTTTCTTGCTGCTCACCGGCGGGAGGGGCAGCTGCCGGCGGAGCTGGGGCTGGAGCTTGGGCCGGCGGAGGAGCAGCGTACATGGGTTGTGCTGGCGGGGCCGGGTACGAGGGCGGAGGTGCAGCAGAGTAGGTGGCAGGTGGTGGTGGCGGATAATTGCTGTATCCGGATGGACCTGCTGGAGGAGGCGGTGGATAGGCATAGCTACTACCACCGCTGCTAGGCGGAGGTGGTGGATAGCTGTAGCCATTGTTACCGCTAGTTGGTGGTGGAGGTGGGGGGGACATGCTTGACGAAGGAGGAGGTGGAGGCGGGGGTGATGCCTGCTTCGATGCGACAGGCGGCGGTGGTGGAGCTCTATCTTAGGCGATTAAAGAGCCATTGCGTGAACCTTATTTCAACTTACGAGCTCTTCTTTTGTACGTAGTTGCTAGGGAACATGCCTGTCTTCCCATGCAGTATGCCACGCCACCAGTCATCGTTAACTGCTGTATGGTGAGTTCTTTCCATCCATCACCTCTTTTTTTTAATACCACTCACCATATTCCGTCACTTGAATCAGGTCACCCTTTCGGAAACTTAGGTCCGCGTTGGGGTTTTCTCCGTGATAGTCATACAATGCTTCGGCAGTGGCAATAGGATTGGACGCAGCGTAGGATGGTGGTGGTGCGGAAGCCACAGGGGATGGAATGCTATTGTTGTAGGGCGAAGGAGAAGCATACGCCGGGATTTCTCGCGTTTGACCAATGACGGGCAATTGATTAACAATTTCATCGTATTTTTGAGGTGTCAAATAGTTTTGCTCCTTAAGGAAATCCAAATCCTTCCGGATGGATGTCAATACATGTTTGGCGAATACGTCGCGATCGCTCATTTAATGGTTAAAGGTAAAAAAGAAAAGTCGAGAAAGAAAAAGAAAGGAGAAAGAAAACAGGTACAAACAAAGAGCGTTAAAAAAGGTATTTATGACGTCATATGATATTTCAGAATTTTAGTCGGGCATCTCAACTTCATGCTTCAAAACCGCCATGTTACTTTCTCCGGTCCTACACTCTCCGTGGATGTAGCACGCATAAAATGCCATTGTGTTGGTAGTTTTGACACTGCTATCAAGCTGGTACTTTTTGCGGATTAGAAGTCAGGTTGTACTTCGGCTATTCGGCAACATGGTTTTGCCATCAATCTACCAATTGACGGATAGGGTCACGTAGAAATACCTGCGTAGATACTCCTTAAAGGACTGGAGTGGAAAATTCCATCTCAATTCAGAGAATGCAAAGGTTTATTGCAGGATAGTCATGCGTCTCAGTGTTGTCAGCGCCTTGGACTAAACTTTCACATATTATCTACATGTACATTGAGAAATTATCCTGGTGGATTATAACGCTTCCATATGAGCGAGATACATTGATTACTGTCTCTTCGTGACAACACCGACAAGCAGTTTAACATATTACGTGAAACCGAGCTAAATCCTTGACTATAAACTCGTTATTTAGCTACTACTATCAACAGCAAGGTGAGAATTGCTAGCGATGTTATGATGTAACGACCCAGAACTCACTGCACAGAAGCAATAGGAAAGAGTGGGAACGATGCTGGCGGAGAAAAGCGCATGGCATGGGGAAAGGATCGTTGTTTGTCAGGAAATCATATCTTCCTAAATCAAAGCGTTTCATCCAAGTAATTTTCTCACGAGAGTCTATAACGCGTCTTCCTTAATTTGGTCGCCCAAATCTTTGCTGCTCCTAAAACATCTCATACAATGTAGTCTGCTGGAATCTTTACGCACTGACTTTGGTAGTATCATGATACATTCGGGCATCCGCTTGTTGTTATGCTAAACGTGTGACGCAGCTAAATAAAGGCTATATGGACGTCACAACTTCCAAGCTTGGATGCTTTTCCGCAGGTAGTTAAGGTTATTGCGTATCTTGTTGGTTTTCACCTACTTTGGAATTGCTTCGTGTTAGCTGATTGCACAAGCGAACTTTCTTTTCACGCGCATCGGTCAAAGCTTTGAGGTCCGAATTTGGACAGTGAATTTGAATCCAAATGACCGACTTGAAGTGATGCAGGGACTGCTATTTGTCTCCCGCTTTTTCTTGCAACCTTCAAGCACACACAAAAACCATGTCGCGCGGTGGCCGTGGAGGATTTGGACGCGGAGGTGGTGGTGCTAATAGCGGCGCCATGCAGCTGGTGTCCTTTGATATGCTGAAGGATCTCAGTTCAGGCAGTCTTTTCAATATCAATACTGCATTGTTTCCGGTAATGTCAGGTGTATAACAATGACAACATTCTTATGAACTGCATGTTTCATGTAGGAAATGGATGTGCCTATCCCACACAAGGCATCCGCGACCGAATCGATGCAGTCAAAGATACGAAAAGAATATTTAGATATGGTACGAAATTCCCCATATAACCTGAAGGCGGCACCGCCACCCGTCGACATCGAACGTTACTCAGATAAATATAAAGCCGCAACTGTCAAAAGATCATTGCGAGAGATCAAGACAGGTAATCAAAGAGTAGCTTTGATTTATTTTGCGAACTCTAAGGATCGAATCTTTCTCTTAGACTTTGATTTCTTCCCTGAGGAACTTCAAAGTATATTAGATCCAAGCAAGATGAAGAAAAGTAAGATTACATACATCCCACTTACGATTGGATTACTGATATTTCTTTTTAGAACGAAAGGCACATGACGAGGAGGAACAAATTAACCTGGAGGCACTGCTGAATGAAGCAGGGGAACAGAAGGATGACGAGGAAGAAAAGGATGAAGATGGTGAAAAGAAGGAAGGGGGCAGTGAGGGAGAATATGATGAAGAATATGAAGACGAAGAGGAGCTGGTTGACGACAATGACTATGCACAAAATTACTTTGATAACGGCGAAGGCGACGATTTCGATGATGATGACGGTAAGTGTAACAACGATAAAGATCGTATCATCTCACAATGTATGCAGGTGATGGAGGAGGCGACTACTACTAAACATTAATGAACATAAACGATACATGGGCATAAGAATCACAATTACTTCTCTCTTCCTTCTTTTCTTTTGGCAATACTGCCTAACTCCCTTTGGCACATTTTCAAAGATGTATTAGATGGAAAATATGAAGCAATTCTTGCATTGATATGAAAGATAATAGCATATGTATACTATCGCTCTCAGCGATAAGAAATGCTGTGGTCTATGTTGACCGTCGTTAATGCCCATCATATAGAATTGCGTTCCATAACAGGAAAGATCGGGGGATTAATTGTATTTCCATATACAGGGAACTTCGCCACTGGAACACCAACTGAACCTTATCATCTATAACTTGGACTTATCACCGAGTACAGTAAAACAAGGCAGCACTGTGTCATCACAGTAATTGATCCATTTCATAATCCACACCCAATACCGAGAAGAACGTTCACTAATTCCTATTTCCTCTAAAAGACTGAATTATATAAATAGGCAGACAATCTAATTGAAACAAAGGTATCCAACAGTCTCAAAGGATTTATCCGCCTACTGTCCCAAATAACCTATCCATACAACAGATACGAACAGATTTAGACAATTTGCCTTAGCCAGCGCGTATCTCGGTCAGGGAGCTTACCTGTAAACTTTGTGCCGCATTTCTCTTGCCAGATCTAATATGTTGAGAACGGATATTTTGAAGGCATCAGTAATAAATGCCGTATTGGAAGCAAAAACTTAGGCTAGATATATCAACTAACTAGTTAAGGGACGTGGCTGCGTGAGCAGCTGCATTCGTTCGACGGAAAGCAGGAGGACGGTTGTTCTCGTTCCGCATCATGTACAGGAAAACTTTCAAGATATTACTGGCGGCCATGCGACGCCGATCAAAGAATTTCGCTGTACATGAACTGTTCTGACACTCCAGCACACCGTGTATCTTCATTGCCTGGCCATCTGCATCTTGTTTTTCCTTTGCATTCTTTAAGTCGCGTATACCAGATAGAGGACAGATCTGCGAAGTCAAATATTCGTCTACCGTATCTATTCAAAAAAGAGAGCTCAGTAACGAACGCATAAAGCAAAGTGGCAATCGCTTACCTGTTTTTGATGGTATTTTCGGACATCCTTTTGGATATTCCTCAGACTTGTAGAGGTATATACACATATCTCACCAATTACAAACCCAAAATTCGTTCCATTAACGTTTGCTTTTGTTGCGTATCAACGAGTTCCTCCTTTAGCTCTTTGACTTTCGCTTTTTTCGTCCTTATATCCCCCTTCAACAGCAGTAGGCTCTCCTCTTGTCTTCTAAAAAAAAAAGGAATGATAACACCGGCTTTTGACTACCTATCTAGCTACAATACGTACCGTTTCCAAGAAACGGGAGAGGGAAGATCAACGGGAGCGGGAGGATCAACGGGAGCGGAAAGATTTACGGGAGCAGGGTTGTGTGGGGGGAATTGGCAAGAAAGAGACATTTTTCTGGCTGTAGGAAGCGGAGGTCTTGACGGTCAGGTTCCCTAGGGACAAGCTTCTGTTCTGGTGGAAAAAATGCAGAAGCATTTGTCTGGGAATTAAAATGCAACAATGAACAACTCAACGGAGATGTTAACTAATCGTAGCGACACTTGAACAAAACAAAGGTTATCTTTGATGCTTTTTTTTTTGGCCACATATAGGAGGCCCACTGGGTCGCAGTGACCAAATATTAGATCGAAGAGTTTATTTTTTGTGACATCTTCCAGCTCTTCGCCACTGAGCATCACTTGGTATACGGGTTGATTGCAACGAATGCAAATGTAAGGGTTCTCCATGATGCTTTCAAGTCAAAGCTTCTGATTGGCATAAACATTGGATTTGGCTACGCGCACCCACTGGCGCACCCCAATCCCTCCCGATTTACTCAACGTACCTTGATAAATTTGATTTACGTAAATCGGCGAAAACCCTGCTACGTGCATCCCAGATAATGCGGTCGACGCAATGGGTGCAAACGCTACGAACGAAACGTGCCTATGCAATTCTAGCAGCAGATGAACGTCGACACGTCATAGATGCAGGCAAGAAAAAAGACACGATCCCCATAATGGAACGGGAGGAACGGGTGTTGATTCCAGGATAAGAGAGCATTCCAGGTGTGGAGGCAGAAAACTACATGATCAGCATTTGCAAAGGACGATTGTTGCTATGACGAATGAGCACCGAACGTCCAAAACATGTCCATACTGTTTTGAGACCGCATTCGTGCCGACGACGCGAGTCGTCAAAGAGGGAAAACCAAAGCGAATCGCAACACGGGGCTCGTTGCAATGTTGCAATATGGACTGCATCGCTATGAAAAAGGACGATACCACAAGGAATCGGGACAGGCAAGCTGCCTATTGTATGGCACTTGCGGGGCTGTTGTCTGCTCACGGGTACAACCATTCCGGCATTTGATCCGACAGTTAAATAGGAACCTTGCTTTTTCGTTTCTTTCACTTCATTTTTTTCGTTTTGCATTATGTCTTCACTTTCTTCCATTATTTCTTCGTTTTCTTACATCATGTCATCGTTTTTTTTTTTCTTTCAGTTGCGTATTACACATGTGTAGAGTCAGAAGAAAATTCGTGATTTTCAAATATTCTGTTGTGAAGGAACTTTTGCTTCATTAAGTATTACTTTGCATTGATCCCAGATCAATAATATGCCGGTGAACAGCGAACTCTTGGCATAAAGAAGCAGATACTTTTATAACAGCCAAAGTACGCTGTATTGGTACGTTATCTCTGCCGTATTTGGCACATCATTACCATCATATACACTTCATCCACTAGGTCTAAACGATATTATTTGAGTTTCTCATACCATTGACACTTCATCCACGGATAAACCTGATCTATTCAGACATCTAACAACGGATAGCTACAATCTAAAGATATTAGGATTCTGTCATGATCTTAAGGTACCCTCCGACATCTCCTATCTTATGATTAGTACGAGAAGATAATTACAATGATTACGGTCTTAGCATAGACACAGTGATTAGTCAGACGTCTCTGTCCCTGACCAACGGGATTGTTATTCAGACTCAGCTAGATGACTGCTCTCCGACGTAACGATCCATGATGATTACTCAGAGCTTACACGTCCTCTGATTACAAGATGTTCAATAAGCATTCGAACAGTATAAATAGGGCTGGTAGAAAGTCTATAATCATCATATTTACTTCTGAATAAACCTCTACCAAGAGTCTCAAAGTATTTTCTTATTGTTTCCCCTCTTACTAATTTTTCAACCTCAATATTCTATCGGAATACGTAAAATAACGGAACGCGTTGGGTGTTTACAGGGACGTATGGATCTTTTTTCCTTCATCTCTGCTACATTTGGATGAATTAACAAAAGGGAAACGGATAAATCCTTTGAGATTGTTGGATATCTGTATTTCGCTCAATTTGCCTGCGTATTTATATTTATTCGGTGTTTTTGGAATTCTGATCTTCATGAACGTTCTTCTCGGCAATAGGTGTTCATGATAGTAATTACTGTTGTAGCAGTGCCACCTTGTTAATGACTTCGATGATCTTCCTATGATTTAGAGATGAAGCATAATCCATGTTCCAATATGGAGAAGCTCACCGTAAATATAAATACGGTAACATAGAAAAAATAGAAGAACAAGGCAGACCTGTTACTTTCAGTCTTCTAGATCCTTTTGCAAGATCATTGATGTATAAACAATAAGTTAGTTGATATTGCGTTCTTACAAAGAAGTAGCGCTTATACTCCAAAAATAACATGGCAAGAGAGGAAGCAAGGGTTGGAAGCGCCACCTTCTGTTGTCACAGAAAAGAAAGAAAAAGAGCCACCGTGGTTTCGAAGGCATTAAGCGTTAGAATTATTTGATCGGCTGCTCTTCCACACAATTCTGATGGATTTCAGCACCCGAAATTTTTTCGGTGTCCAAGAGGACTGCTTCTTAAGTGTCCGAAGCAAAGAAAAACTTTCTTTTCTGGACTCATGGCTGATAATCAAGAAGTGTTGGACGACGTGATCTACTGCGCACGTTATGGCGAGCTTGACGACCTTAAGACTTCCAACCTGGCTGCCGAATACTGCGTGAAAGGCGATGAATCTGGAAACACGGCTTTACACATGGCGAGTGCAAACAATCACAAAGGTAGAACTATTGAATTTGTCGTGGCTATCGGTTTGTTAAGTACACATGAATAGATATTGTGGCCTGGATCCTAGAGCAATTGAAGACTTTGCCCGATACTGCTCGTCTAGTTAACATTCAAAACGAGCAGGGAAACACGCCTCTTCATTGGGCAGCGTTGAACGGCCATTCTGAGGTCGTTGAATTATTGGTCAAAGCAGGAGCAGACTGCAAGGTAAAAAAGGAAGAAAGGATAAAAGGGAAAAAGGAAAAGAAGAGTAAACAATAAAGTATTAACTGGGCCCTTAGATTAAGAACTCAGCTGGAAAGACACCTATTTACGAGGCCCAACAACGCAACCACGAAAAGGTGGCAGAATATTTCCTGCAGACCATGATTGAGGAGGAACCAGAGGAACCCATGGATGAAGATGAACAGTTCGTAGAAACTGGTGTTCCAGAAGAATCAAAACCATCAGCATAAGCCAGTTACAACAAGTCGGCTTTTTTTAACGTTCATGCATCTCCTGTCATTGTTTTTACCATTGCCATTTTGGGCGGGTTGTTATGCCAGTTCAAAAGGATAGAATCATCTAAGTCTTTGTTTTGTTCTTTTTCTTCTGATTAAAAAAAAACATGAGCTATTGTAATCGATGTGGTGAAATCACGGCTACTGGGAAATGTCGTCGATGTGGAGGAAGAGCAGTCGGTACTGTATCGCAGCAGACATTTCTTAGGAACAAAACCTAATCATCCTTCATTATAGCCTCTATCGCTGCTTCTTTAAGTGACACAATATCAATCGCAGAGAAATGGAAGACACAGTGGGTTCTAATCGCTTACATGTGGACAACTGCTGAATATGCCGGCAAATAATAGGTATGCCCACAGTATCTTGGGCCCAGAAGCGACCCAAACCACAACGACCCATCTCGCAGAAAGGCCGCCTTCTCCACCGCTAAGATGCAACAAATGTAGTAAATGGATGTCAATATCTGCGAATGGCAGGAGGACCTGCCAAGCGTGCCAAGCCAGAGGAGTCTGGTGAGTAAAAATTGTTTCAATTGTTTGTTTTAACAGCATCCCACAGCCCAGAGTGTGATCTCGTTGTAACCGAGCAAGATGTCTACGTCGAACATAACGCACGTTTTTGGCATAAAGGTTGCTTTATTTGTCGAACATGCAACATATCTATCGGCGATTCACCCATCGTGGATCATCAAGGATCTCCATGCTGTGAGGATTGTCTAATGGCAAAAGCCCCTCCGACACCAGTATCACCAGTATCCGTGCTCGACAGTCCAAGCACTACCTCCGACACCTTATCATCTTTCTCATCCATTCCCTGGTTTTCCCCCGCACGTCAACATCAGCAGATACGTGCGCGACCGCGATTAGACGCAAATTTATTCCAAAAAGAGCCAGTGTCACCCGGTTTGGATACGCCATCTATCTCGCATTCTCCAACGCCCGAAACGATGCGGACTCATCGCCCTGTGTCACCCGCGTCACCTATACCTACGCTATCAACACCTGCAAAGTCTCTTCGGCAAACCTCCGGAGAACTATGTCAAACTTGTGCAAAGCCCGTGAGTAGACCTTGTGTCCGACTTGGTGATCTTTGGTACCATCATGAATGTCTGCGCTGTGCTGCCTGTGAAGGCCAATTCAACGACTCTGAAGTTGTTCGTGATGGCCAATCCATGTATCATCCAAAGGTAGAAAAAGAGCCCTTCGTTTTTAAGAGAGGAAATCTCCTTATACGTTCTTAGTGCCGGCGTCCGTCCCCGCCGAGTGGATTCAAATGTGACGAGTGTAGAAAACCAATAACGCAACACATCCTGAGGAATGAAAACCGAGTCCTTCATCCAGAATGTTTTCGCTGTTTTGGCTGCCGTAGTGTACTACCTTATGATAAGCCCTACGTGGCAATGGACGGGCAAGCATATTGTAAAGTCTGCGTTGCGCAAGAACAAACATATACCCCATTATCAACACCGGTTAAACCAGCAACGGGGCCAAATCTGTACATGCAGCGATCAAACAGATCTATGCCCAAGCTGGGTGGTCCAAAGATTTGTCCTCGGTGCCGGCTAAGTATCTCTGTCATGGACGAAGTCCCTGGTCCACGAGCAAGTCGGTGGCATAAGAAATGCCTCCGTTGTCAAGGTTGTCAGAAACAAATGGACTCCGGAGCAAAAGTTCTCGAAGTCAAAGAAAAAGGAATTTGGCTAGTACATTGTACCGACTGTTCCGTCGTAAGTGCCTTAGCTAATGGGTGTCGATGATCTTCTGACCATCTTTTGATAGGGTCGTCAAACAAAGTTTGTCCGGTAATCGATTGACATAAATCAACATAAGGCAGCAAATAGTATTTGATGATTTTTATACATTGTGGGATCTGTTATAAAGGGGGTTATGATGCTCAAATGATAGTACAAAGAAAGGTGTTGCATGTATGAGATACGTCTACTTCTTTTTCTTTTGGTTCTTTTTGTCTGCGCTTGCTGTATCTTCGGCTAATTTCTTCATGATGGTCAATTTACCAACCGCATTGGCCTTGACCGACATTTGTTTCTCGATGTTTTTGTTGATCTGTGCCGTAAGTTTCTTTTGTAGAGTTCGCTGCTTCACCAAAACAGCTTGTTTCGGTGCGATCTGTCTGCTGCCTTTTTTCATCTTCTCCTGTTTCTTATGCGTCTTCTTCTTGGCCGGACCAGCCGCTTTCTTTAAACCACCTTGTGCCATGACGTGAAAAGGGAAATTCAAAACAAAAGGAGAGCAAATGTGTCTCACTCTTACGGACTTTTCTATCTCAACACTCCAAGCCACGCATAATGTCCAGGCAGCGGTGTGACACTGGGCTGAAGCTTTGATGCTGCTTTCCGAAGTGTTACGACAAAGATTGGATCTATTGGGATCTCCTATTTACTATTGCTATGAAGTTCCAAGGGACACCCGCTCTGACGGAGGAACGGCACACCACCTCTCGGAGGTAGTGTGAAAATTCCGCCGCTTTCATGCCTAACGGATGCAAGGCATATTGAAGCCACGCACATTATAACCCAAAAAGTTTTCTTGCGTAATCCGTTTCGTGTTGTATGGCTACAGCTACATTAAGTATGAGTGTCGGGACTGGATCCACAAAACCTCGCTGGGATTTTTGCATCAACAGCTCTGCCAAGGAATAGTCAGCGTATCCCATAATTCGGTGGAGTGGTTTGGTGCTCTTTTGAATTTCAAAGTGTTGTCTGAATTGATTTGGATATTCGACCAAGCCTATTGACTAACCATATCTTCTATTTGAAAACAGGATCAAATGGTCAAACATCCTATATAGCGGACGCCAAACAAGGAAATTAGGCTGTATCGGGTAGTGTCACGCTTGAACATGCGTTTGACAGGATTTTGGGAAGGGATATCTAAAGTTGTCTATAAGAAGTCGACGCAAAATTAAGGAGAAGCGACGTGACTTTGCAGATGCCAACAAGTCTAAAACTTCGAAAATCGGCTCTGGTTGTGGCGCGCAAGCAATGTCAGTGTGAGGAGATCGCTGGGGGCATGCGTTGTATGCCCGTACTCCAATGCTAAATAACGCGATTTGCACTGCGAATGTAATGCCAGAAGGGGTATAAGAAAGCAGCAACGTACATGGCTACAAAGGACAACGCTAGGGCTTCATCCATGGTGAGTTCACCATACTTAGGTTTATCAATGTTGTTGAGCAAATGCTATGGTTCAACGAAGCAAAGCTAGTCATGGACTCTAGTTGTACAAATATCAACACCTGCACCAGCATCAAAGGCTAACTGGTCGTTGTAAACGTCAGGATAGTGAAATACTAGGTTACTGCAACGCCAGCTAACACGCTGGCATCCATTTTGTATGTTTAGTATCATTTATTATTATGGCATATCTTGTTATCCAAAATAAAATTTAGCATATGAGAACGCATAATGTTGATCCCGTAATGAAACAAAGATACGCTAAGAGAACCACTGGTAACTAGTGGTACTGCAATCCCTTTTGTTTTAGACATGCTCTCAAAGCAAAGAAATGACTTGGATTTCTTTACATGTCAACGTACGCCACTAGGTTTCCGGGAAACTAAACTGTTGCGCTGGTCCTACCAAGGAAAGGTTTAAACTATGCATCCTGCAACCGTAGCAAAACATATAGGTAGGTGACATTAATATTTACGGGTTTCTCGTACATGAAACATGTCATCCAGTAGTGTAATTAAATACTTGATGATTGAAACAAGCTGCACATGAAGGTCAATGCAAGAGCTTTTTGCGGAAACAAAATTTTAAGCGGAGAAAAATAGTGATGCAAAAACTAGAGGAGGGAACCCTGGCATCGTTCTGAGCTTTCTTCTTCCCATACGAAGCATGTCACAACAGCAGCCTCCATTCTCTGAGAGTGAACGTCGTGAACTTTCTCAGGTGAAATAATAGGATATCAATCCAGAGGATACTTAACAAGCTTAATTACTTTTTAGTTCTTTGAATCGGAAAACGCTAAAGCTCGTATCCAAGAGACCGTCCATACTTTGACAGACACTTGCTGGGTAGGACCATAGAAGATGAGTATGAAATTCATGTATGCTGTATTAGGACAAATGTATTTTTAAGATAAACAATAAGATGGACCGCAGTGACGAGGCTTGTCTTTCCAACTGCGTAGAACGTTTCCTTGATACAAGTCTCTTTATTGTCAAGCGTCTCGAGGATTTAAGAAGTTCGTCCATGTAGTAGTTGATTTTTCATTATCCTGTAGGAACCTTTTTTCTTTGTTATAGGATAGCAATCAAAATGGGGAAGAGATACTTTTTTTTCAACTTTGGTGCATTTTCTTTATTTGGAAAGTTATGAGCCAGGGCCACACGGCGCAGTTCTTTCCATCACGTTCTAAGAAAGGAGGTCAGCACGTTTTGTGTTCTTATGTGAATGGCGCCACGACAAACCACGATTCTGGATCAGGTTTGCTGCGAGTTATCTGCAGCACAGTAACCATAGTCAGCAGATTGAGGAGCATTACAGCTTCGTGCAGGCAAAATGTGTTTTAAAGAGTTAGAACAGGCTAATACATAAACATTTTCTATATTCATGGCTTGTCATAATCCAAATTTGAGAGACACATGGCTGCACCGGAACCGAATTGCTTCCAGCCAATTATCTTTTACCCAGCGACTAAATTTATTGGTTTATTCAAAAGATTAGCAACACGACAATGTACATATATATAAGGCTCTCTCTCGTATACCCAGTTTTATTGCAAGTCCTTCTTTTCTCCCTTCCTTTTTATATTCCTTTTACTTCCCAGTCGGGCCTCATTTATCGTATTGCGTCTCATGTTGCAGCATCCGTTGGATTCTGCGCCTCACCCCACTCAAGACCGTACGGAATCGCCTCTTCCACCCCTTTCAGACGAAGATCCTTTTCACGCTTGGCGGGCACCCAGCCGTGCAGATAATGTTGTTCGTGCAGCAAGTCCTTTCGGGAGACGCTATTTGAAGCCTATTAATGGCATTCAAACAAAAGGCTTTGCCCGTTCTGGTACGGACGATGCAGGACATTTTTTAATGCTCACATGAAGGGAATAGCACAACGCCGATCGTCCGTCTTAACGTTAGGTTCCATTGAACGTCTACAACATTTTTATGCAAAGAGAGACCTGAAAGTCAACAAGTAGGGCAACTCTCAGGCGAAAGAGAAAAGAAGGACTGAGGCTTTTCTATAGGACGGGTACGCTTGGATTTTCTCGTGAGGCCATCGTTGAGGAACCCGAAGACATGGACCATTTACCGACACCCAAGGAGCCACCACCCAGTTGGATTGATTTAGATGTTGAAACGGATTTGGATGTGCTTCTAGAGCATTGTTTCCAAGATATCCAAAGTACGTTAACAACTTGGTCCATGGTGACGGGACCTGGGAATGGGTCAGCATCCAGTGCTGCTGAGTCTGATTCCGATTCGGATGGGTCGTTTCAAATTCTGCCTTTGTTGCAGTCTGTTACAAAAATGATTAATGCGGTAAAAAACTACACGTTGCATCGGCATGACTTGTCAGACACAGCCATGTCTAAACTTCGTCACGCGGCACTTCACCTTTTGGAAGCGATGAAAGAATTGGAGAATCAACACCGAGTCGACGAAGATGAAGATAACAAGAGCGATGATGGGTACATCTATCGCACATCGGATTTCAATATGCTGGAAAAGGAAAGACAGGCGATTCATGATTACCTTGATACCGTGGAAAAGTACGCGTTTAATCCGCCTCATCACATTGGTAGCCCACCTGCAGTGTTTACTCCTGAAATCAAAGCACTGATGAAGAGAACATCTATTTTGGGCGCAGCAACGCCTCCAGCGGATGAAGAACAAGCATCGGAAGTGCCTACTTCGTCGGGAGTCCCTGTATGGCTTGAAAGGGGATCATTTGTTAATGACGATATTGGACGATACCATGCATTACTATCAGCCAATCGGAAGAGTATTTTTGATGGCACGGCACAAACGGATGAAGCGATTCCGGATCCCCATAACGATGAGGATGCTTTCCTGCAGTCACTTGCGTAAGTGCAACAGAATTTATGTTTCATTTTTTTAAGACGCTTGTGTTTAGGGACGGTATTACTCTATGTAATGCGTATAATAACATTGTAAAACGTTCACGACGTCCTTTTGGTTTTATCAACAAAATTCACCAAGATACCCGTCGCACATATAGAGCAATTGAGAATTTGCGTTTTTTTGTTGCGTAAGTTCTAGACAGATGTATGTCAAGCATGCAGCTCACTTGTTTTATGATAGTGCATGCAAGTTCCGATTTGAACTTAACTTTGGTGAATTTGACCCTTCCGAAGTGGCACGAAAGACCGATAAAGGGTTGAATATGGTACGTTCGATAGGTGATGATATTCCATTATCTGACGAAGATGGGTGTAGATCAAAAACGTTGTGATTGCATTTTCAGAATGTGTTATTCATGAATTGCGACAAAGTATGGACATGAGTAGACGTTCATTACCACCACGTCCTCCGGTAGAATTAAAAATCACCGAATACATGGAGAAAAAGCTATTTGTCAGCAAGGACGAAGAAAACGCTTCTTGATTATCAACTTCTCCCTTCTTTCCTTCTTTCTTTTTATACATTAATGATTAGATTCCCAATTCATACCCACTACTTCCCTTCCTTTTTCTTTATTCTTTAAAAAAATGTATGCTATATATATTCATTCCCTTCTCATTTCTTTCATGATAAACCAAAAAAAAAAAAACTACACATATCTTCTTTCTTTTACTTCTTTCCTTTCCCTTTTTCCCCTTATACTATATTAAATAAATAAAAAAAAAAGACAATTTCACGAATACATGCAGTCGGGTAAATGGCAAATTGATGAGAAGAAGTCCGCATAAATAGTTGTGCACTATACGATAAGTCAATTATGTTATGCACTTTATATATTCCTGTCAAATGTTATTTTGATTGAATACATTTCAACACGATCTCATTTGAAAGAACTGCAACTCATCATCACAGATCAGCACTGAAATAGGAGTTAGAAATGGTTTCTTTTTTTTTCGACACTGCGCTGTCATGGCTTGTCCGGCCATCTATTTTACTGTTCTGTTTTGGACGTAACTGATCATGTTTGATTTACACCGATTCAGTCAGACTTCTCCTATTTACATAGTCAACTGGTTTTGGGGACACTAGAGAGTATTCTAGCTTTGCAAACGTTTCATTTTTCATCAGAATATCAATCAAATTACATGAACTTGGGCTCTTCGGTGCACGCAAAATTTATTCGAGCAGCATAAAAAATAATTCACGGTTCGTAAGTGAAAAGATACTTTGATGCAGCCAGAGAGGAGCCGTTCCGTGACAGCTGGCGCAAAATTCATTCCCAGTTTATACACGGTAGTGCTATTGGCCAGCACGAAAAGGCATTTCAATAGGCGCAAAATCAACGGCCAAAATATTTTAAACGCAAAAAAAAAAAACGCTTCAAACCGTCTTTTCCCGTTCGAATCATGGCTAAGAAAGGAGGAAACAGCAAAGCTGAAGCTGCTAATGCTAAGAAGGCTGCCGCCAAGGCTGATAAGGACAGAGCCAAGGCTGCCGAAGCTGAAGCAAGGGAAGCCGAGAAATGGTCTCAAGGCTCCAAGGGTAAGAACAAGAAGGAAGCCGAAGCTGAGAAGAAGGTAACGATAAACAATTCCATCACTATATTTTTCTAACGCGTTTCCCATTAGGCTGCTTTGTTGGCCAAAAAGCAAGAAGCTGCTAGACTATTGGTAAGTCATTTAATCGCATGCCGTTACTTGTGATTTACTTGTCATGATCAAACAGGCTGAAGAAGAAAAGAGCCTGCCATCCAAGGGCAAGGGCACTGACGTATGTATTCGTCTCATTTACAACCCATATGGAATGTTTGGCTGACAATGGGAAACAATAGAAAACCGCCGCAAAGAGAAGCGCTAAAGTTGAAGCCGCTGGTCACGCCAGACGCACCATTCCTGAGTTCTCTGCATCCAATATTGATGATGCCATTGATCTGTTGACTATCGATGACAGTCGTGCACAATCTAAGGATATTGAGAAGCATCCTGAACGTCGTTTCAAGGCTGCTTTAGCTGCTTTCGAAGAAAGGTAAAACCATAGGGTTAAAGAAGGAGGGAGGAGCTCACCATATGTTTCAGAGAACTTCCTCGTTTCAAGAAGGAGAACCCTGGTCTTCGATTGAGCCAGTTGAAGGAACTGATCTACAAGGCTTTCCAAAAATCGCCCGAGAATCCCTTCAACCAAGCTAATGTGTTGGCTTACAATGCCACTAGAGAGGACGCCTCGGTCTTGAAGGGTACGTTGGTGACATTACTTAAACAGTTTGACTGACTTCGTTGTTTAGATCAAAAGCGTCGCGAGTTAGAGGACCGTCTTCGTTCCTAAATGGCGGCCTTATTCGTTCTTTCTATCCAATCGCTCCTCCCCCATCCCTCACAGCCGAGTCACAGATGTCACCATGGACACTTTTCATTCTTATCTACTTTAGAATGGAGAAGTAACATGAGGGCTTCGAAACAGTAGACCTCTCTGTTTTGCTTGTTCGAGCGAATGAAAAATAAATTAGTTGTTACATTGACGCTTTCTCATATTTTCGTGATGTACTTAACGAGAGTGGATTTGCGAGGACCGGTCTCGGTTGGGGCGCTATCAATCCGGATGGAGATGCACATCCGACTGGACACCTTGCGTTCACAAAAAAAGACATGTTTACTCGTACTTCGTACTGTGCTCATTCAGCCTTGTCGGTGATAGACTATTTTAGGGACATCGATTTGTCTTGGCATGGATTCAAGGATACACCACGATTCTATAGTTGAATGACGCTATCTTGAATAGCTATCGAGATTGGGAATCACATTTCAGATGATTCCTTCATAGAAAGACCAGCAAGCGTTGGCCTTTCTTTTTCTTTACCTTTTGCTTAACTTGTTTTCCTTATTTCTTCGGTACGCACTGCCGCAGTCGTATATTCCTATGGACTAGCTAAGTTTAACAGATAAAGTTGGTTAATGTGAGCTTCCGTCCTGTACACTTACCCTTTTTTCTTTCCTTTTGTGTTTAGTAAGCACCGCAGCTCTTTCGATGCTCGTCACATCTTGATTTCTCCATGGGTGCAGAATTTAATGGATTTGGAATTAGCATTTGCGTCAGATAAGTGTTATGCCGAATAATTCGCGCACTGGAAAGTGATGCGCCTTTGCACTGGTAAGCAAGTTGTTTGCATTAATCCAAGAAACAGTTCGTACCTGGACAACACAGTCTTGTATTAAGTCGCTTCAGTGATGGATTTCTCGGTATCCCATCGGAAGCAGTAAAAATGTTTCACGATAAGGACACCTAAAATGATCCGTATTTAAAGGCACGCATGAATTTCCTTTTTTTTTTCTTTGGCTCATGCTCTTCCACAAACGTCCCGGTAAGGCATGTCAGTTCTTCAAAACGTATACATGATCAATCATTCTCCATGTTTATATTTTAGACTACAAGGCCTCTGATCGAATTACCTTGGCTAAGCTCCCTCTTGTCATATTCGGTAGGTGAAATGATATAGATTTGTACGTATAGCTGTCACTCATTCTTACATCCTTTAAGTCCTCGCCAGGTGCTGCATCGTCCACGTTCTCTGTAGTGCTACCAAAAAAACACAGCCGTATGGCCATTAGCGATTTTTACTGGGCCCACCGGCCCAAGATGCGGCGCCGGTCCCAAATATTAGGAGGGAAAATCCGTCAGAGTAAGTCAATCGGCACCGAAGTATCTTTCATTTACTAACCGTGAACAAAATTTATGCTGCTCGAATAAAGTTTACACCCACCTGGGGACCAAGTTGATGTAAGTAGGGCGTTATTTTATCGCCAAATTATATACTGATAACTGCATATTTCATCCCTTCCTTAGCACAAACCTGGCTCTTGATGGAAGCACAATCTACATAAAATACCGTAAAACCCCATTCAATAAGCGGTATCTACAATAGTGCAAATTTCGATCCAATAAGCAGCTAATGAGTCGTTTAGTATGAATCGTTTATCATAATGACAGTCTTTTTCACGTGTAGAAAGTGCAATGGGGTTCTTTGTGCATTGATTTACTGCCACAAGTCCGACGAAGAAAAGACTCCTCTTAGTTTGCATCATGGATTGCATCTTTCTTCATGCCTTGTTATTTACCATCTGTATTATTCTACTGAAGCATATATAGCCTTACCCTTTTGCAATATGTATCTGCATCGTTATGTTGAAGGATATTTGTGATCTTCGTGGTCTGAGGGCGAAGTCTGGTAATATTACCTATTTTGGGCATGTCTATATCTCCCAATCATCTGTCAAAGGAAATACATGCATGCAACTGGAGATATCGTTATCTCAGTATCTAAAATAAACGATGCTGTAGTTTGGTCCCAATTATGGTAGACCATCCAAGGTGTTTTCAGTGTTGCCAAGGAACAAACTTTGCATGATCCCACAAGAAGATTATGTAGGATGGGCTCTTTGATGGGCGTGTACACTTCGCTCACAACATAACAGGATATCCGTTTATGTTTCTGCTCAATGTTTTGTATGCTACTGAGAGGACACCTTTACCAGAACATCAACGTGCAAGAAAAGAAAAAAAAATGAAAAAATGGTGCGACCAAAACTAATGCACTGGTTCGCTTTTTGTTAACATTCTGAAATAGCGTATGTCGTAGTTTTTTATAAAAAAAAAAGACTGGCAATACTTTAAAACAGACTTCCCTCTGCTTTAGGAATTTTATGTCGTCAACTGTATCATAGTTAGTGTAATTTTTCCACTATGTAGTTGAAGCTGTCTATTAAAAGGATCTCAACGACAGATTTCGAATGCTATTGCCTAGACAAAACTTCGAAATTTGCATAATTGAAATAATGATGATGGGTTGCATCATAAGGTTGGAAAGAGGGCTGGAGGCGCTGCATAGATTTGCATGCAAGTGTATAATCGCCAGTAAGTTTGAGGCCAAGTTTGAATGCCGAAAGTTCCCCCCATCTATGTCAGTTCATGTCAGTTCGCTCAACAAGTTCAGCAACAGGTATCTTTGGTTGTCTTAGCTGTTACCGAGAAAGCGTGCTTTTGAGCTTGATTGCCTTGAGATCGGTCTCTCAGCGAAACAAACGAAGACATCTAAGACTGGCAGCTGGAAAGGCCTCGAATCCTTCGTGGCACAATGAACGAGACTGTGGATGAGTATGATGCAGCGCTTCTGCATAATGGATAAGTACTCTTTAAGTTCATCAAAGCATTAAAAGCTTCATGCTATTCTTTTTTATCATTCCATTATCCTCATCACCATTTTCTAGATAACAGAATACAAATGACAAGACTGGATGTTCCATGTGCAATAGTTATAAGAATCCCGTGGACGTATGAACCCTCATTTATTAGTTGTAATTGTGGCTTTAGTGTACGATTCTTATGGTAACTTTAGTGGGCTATTCCTATCGCTTCTCACGCTTGATTTGTCAGACGGGTTAATTATCGCGGAAAACGAGAAACGCGGTACGAAAGACTCCGATCTAAATCATTGCCCGCCTTGCCTCCTTCACCTGTAAACTCGGTCGCTTTCTCGACTTTCATACCCTCCATACCATTGTCATCGTCGTCTGCAGCAATTTGTTCACGGCCAAATCCTGCCTGGGACCCTTAGAAAGTGTATTATTCACCGTCTTTTCCAATTCTTTTTCATACAATGATTACTATTAAGCGCAGCGGAGGTCCAAGCACTTTTTGGAGTGAACTTCTCTCAGCACCGAAAGGCACTAGGCCAAGCATTATCAATTAGAAAGTGTATTATCCACCGTCTCCTTCTCCGTCTTTTTCAATTCTTTCCCATAAAACAATTGCCATTGAGCAAAGCGAAAGTAACACAAGCACTTTTCGGAGTGTACTTTCCTTGGTACCGAAAGACACTAGATCAAGCATATCAATTAGAAGGTATATTATTCACCATCTCCTTCTGTGTCTTTCCAATTCTTTCCCATACAACGATTGCTATTGAGCGAAGCGAAAGTCGCAACTTTCAAAAAAAAGAAGTATGATCAAGCAAAAAATATAAAGATCTTTCTTCTTTTATACCATCTTTTCTTTCACATCATCTATTCCTTCACAGTGCGTCTTCTTTACATCATCTTTTCTTTTACATAGA
>JNDT01001178.1:0-32768 GCA_000697055.1 Saksenaea vasiformis B4078
AATACGACGTCTACCTGGCTTTTTCTTCTTCTCAAAGATGCTTTCAGGGTTCTCGTAATAACGTTTGACCCATCTCTGTGCTGCTCGGATATGAATACCTAATTGTCTCGCAGCAGTAGAAGCATTCAAATATTTGCTGAAACATAAATGAAAAAATCTGATCTTGTCTTCATCAGAGTAAAGTGTATAACGTCGCTTATTGCATAACTCCAGATCAACATCTGCATTGTTCCTTACATTAGTAACTGGCTGTATTACAGGATTAGAAGGTCTTTCCGGAGGTTTATTCATTAGGAGTTGAGTACGACAACTTATTGTTTCGATAGCGAATAACTCCTCGTCAACAACAAGATCCACAGGCTCAACACCGTTCTCATCAACAACATGTCCTTGTCCATCTTCATAAAGAGATTGCATATTCATTCTGAATGTCTGTAAATCTTTTTGCACGACATCAAACTCAAAATCAGCGACTTCACTTTCTGAAATGACTGTAAATGTTCAACGCAAATAGACTAGCGGATGCATGAAAAAAAAAAAGAAAGGAAGACTGTAAATGAATCCCACCGTTTATTGAACCTTGACACCCTATAGGCATGATAGACATCGTCCATGGCGTTGGAGTGGCCAGCCTGAGGACTTGAGACACCTTTAAATGACGCAGCATATGATGGAGCTTAATGTACAACGTGCGACCTTGTTTGTGCGAGAGACAACTTTTTACTCTGTATAGAATAGTCGGAACTCTCTAAGAAGATGCATATGCCTTTTCAACGTTGAATCAAACTGCTTATACGGATGTAAAAGATTATAAGCGCAAAGAACGAAAAACTACTTGTGTTTTCCTCAGATGAAGACGGAAGCGTTCTATTATATACTATTTTTGCACAACTATGATAGAGTTTCAATGATACTATAGACTATAGAGGATCTGATTTGAATTATAGGGCTTGCTTGAAAAGCGAAACCCAAACCGCATGGCACAATCTTGTCAACGAGTGACAGATATTATTGACTAAGTGAAGCCGGTTTCTAGATCATAGGTGATCTGACGCCCTGTACTTGTTTCTCATTTCGTGCTAACAATCAATTCAATTCAGATAGCACAATAAGGTATGTGGAAGAGAACGTTAAAGATGTCTCTTGGATTTTGCCCAAGTGGTGATATGATGAAAGTGCTAATGATAACGGCGGGAGCGTATTAAATAATTTGCTTGTCACTTCAGTGTTATTCAACTTAATGAAATCGATCCTACAGGATATTAAATACTCATAGAACGATCAAGCTGCTTGTACAACTGATTTGCTAGGCTAGTCGAATCTTGTTGACTTTTTACTATGGTTGATTACACTTGCTGTACCTCTGACGCGACCTTGGCTATCAAACCAGCGCTTAGTTCAACAAACGTTCATCAATCCCATGCAGTGAATTCAAATAATTTGACGGCTGTGGTACAAATAAGGAAATAGTCGTCTGTTTCAGTACCCTGTACACATGGCGTAAAGAAGGCTATTTCTAAAGTTTAAGTACTTCCGCCATACCATTGCCTTTAATGGCGGGTCACGGCTCTACTGAATTATGAAATTTAAGGACCTCATATATGGTAACTTCTTTGAAACAGTATATTTTTTAGTTGGCTTTTCGTGAAGCACCATGATACCCCTGAATCAGGGTTTTTTTTTTTTGCTTTATATTATTATTATTTTGCTTCTACGCCATCGCGTTGGTGTGTGTTCTAGAACGGTGTAAATGGGAATTCTCAAAGTCGATCGTCCTTCGGTGGTACTGTGTCATCCGTTACACAGTCTATTTCCATGCTAGACTTGGCTTTGAGAGAACGGTATACCCATTTTAGACTTCTCTTTCTATGTATGGTAGTTTCTCCAAAAGGAGACTTTTGAGCTTTCTTGGACTTCTTTTAGAAAACCGCTCATATCCAATACGTACAATAACGTGTCAATTTTTCTCCATTAAGTGCCTTTAATTGAGTTATGCAGCGATTTACTTGCTCCCTGGTTTAAAAATGTAGGTCTCCACAAGCATAACTCGGTGTAACTCAGGCTGTCAACTTGCTCAGCAATCAAACGCCATTGTCAAAGACTACCTAGAGGTACGGTGACTTCACAGTGTATATGCCGTCCGGAAGCCAAAAAATAAAAAGTTAGGAGGAAGGCAAGTGTTGCTTCAGCCACTGCTCTATTCTGAACATGTTTCACTTTTCAAGGAAAAAGTTCTTCTATTGCTTTTGTCCGAGGTACAGAAGGAAGGCGTAAGGCGAGTATACCAGAGGCTTTCGGAGGAGCGTCGTCCCAGATACAATACATAGCATGAAGGAGACCAGAACGTTGACAGGGAACGGTTCAGTTGACTTACACCCTGCAGAGACAGCTGATGGTAGTAACATATTCTGTGCGGCAATATCAAACGCTTGATAGGGTAGTTTGGTGGTTTCGACAATCCAATCTATATGGAACAGGACCTTTACGAAAGCATTGTACATTGGCTGCTCTTCGCGCTCACGCAAAGGACACGTTGTGTTCCCTGGAAGAGGGTCATAGGCGTTGATGATGCGGTTTAAGACACCAACCAAAGTGTACTGATCTCTATCCCAGACCAACAAAGGACCTCCTAGTCAGGTGGGAAGGAGTGATGATTTAGATATTTTTACCTACGAAGCTTTTTAAAAGAAAAGAAGAGTTTACCCGAATCCCCATGACACAATGTTGCATTGGAAATCGCGAGTATCATATTTCCCGAGCCATCTACGGTAGTGCACTGCGCTGCCTGCAATAGGTCTGCTTCGGGCTCGCCAAAGCCAGTGTAACCCATACCCACAGTGACAGTTTGGGACAGGTCGAAATCGGTAGTACGTATAATGACCCGCTTTGCATCTCTGTGGACTGTAGCTAATTGGACAAGAGCAATATCATAGAGTGCATCATTGCTAAGATGTAACGTCTGTGAATTATACTGTGGATGTATTACTGCTTGACGAATTGAGGTAGAGTACATTTTCATTTGGGGACCTCCGTATGATACTAAGGTTGATGACTTTTCTGGATGGATGCAATGCGCTGCTGTCAGAACCCATGGCGGGTCTGTTGCTATCAAGACACCGCCACATAACGCCGGATTTGTAAAGGTCACGAAGAATGAATAATAAGAAGCATCCGTCACTGTCGTTCCATGTGCTATGCAGTGGCATAACTTCAGCAAGGATACGAAGCAAACAATGAAACCCCATAACATTGTTGAGAGAAAAAGAAGAGCGGTTAAAAACAGTTTCACAACTAAAAAATTATATTACTCCTCAAGTTGGTGGAACTTAAGGAGTAGCTTCATCAGCACTCGCATTAAATATGTCGCCACCGAAAAACTTTTCTTTATGCCTGGACCAAACGTATGAAATAGATAGCATGTAGTTGTGCACCACGCGTTATGTTCGTGCGTTACGTGTTTCAGAGGGAAACAGGGAAAGCAGGGGCGGCAACATACCAAAGTACGAGTGACCAATCAAACGGGCTTGTTTGTCATTAAGTAAAAGGAAGAGGACGAACAAAAGATATGATATGGAAAGGGAAGAAAAAAAGGAAGGGGAAGGGAATTAACCTTTCTATTTTTTTATTTTCTCATTCTAATTAGATTTTCCATACACCACTTCCAGTTGCATCTAGGCGAATAGGATGCGAAGGATGAACTTTTTCGATAAATTTAACACCTTCATGCTCGAGTCTCTCCAAAATTGGTGAATACACATGAGACATGGTAGGCCTCAAGACGCCACGCTCTGGAATCTTGTTGTCCAACACCAGATCAACCGTCATGGCAGCAGGTAGACCGACTGTCTTGGCCATAGCAGTGTGCTCTTCTGTTCCATAGTTCACCAAAGTGGACGTCACGGTCTCCTTTTTGCCCGAGGCGTATTCCAACCCAAATTCGTGGTGCATAGCTACCATGTCGCGTTCACCGTCCTGGTACTTGAGCTGACGTGCAAGCAGAACGGACAGCGAATCCAGCGCAGTGCTTGCTGAAGAGGGTGTGGGGGAGTTCTCGCTCGAGAGCATGGTTACAGTATCCCACACGCGTTCCAAAAGTGGATGGTCTTTGGCCAATCCGAGCTTATTCGTGAGGATTTCCAATCGGTCCGATTCTGATAGTTGTTGCTGCGTGCCAGACGACAGAATGAGGTCAAAGTACTGGTCCTAAAATAAAAAAATCATACGTGTTAGACAACCAAGCTAACCCGTGGTACTCCTCTTCTTCTCCTTTTCTTTCTCTGTCCACCCCCCTTTTTTCGTTTGCTCTTATAGCCGACCTACCCAGTTCTCTGCCTTGAGTGGTTTTGTCTGATCCAGGAATCCAAGTCTACGAAGAGCGTACAAGAGATCCGAATAACCCTAGAGACATGGTCGGTACAAGCAATGTTTTTTTTTCTCGGGAGTTACCTGGTATCGGAGGGTGCCGCGGAACATGGTATCCATGTCCTTCAAATCGCCCAAGCCGTAGGTGTCGGCATAGCTGAGTGAATCTCGGTTAGCCAAGCCCTCAAAGACGAAACCTTGGAAGGGAGTTCGGATGGTAGGGAAGTGATCACGGAGTAGGTCCTGGCCAGGGATCACGTATTTCTAGAAGTATCCATAGTTAGTTAAGGTGACTTTCGTTAATGTTACTGTATTTCGTACCTTGCCACCTGTCCAGTAAGTAGCGTCGTTGCCACTGGCTGTTAAAACACCTCGTGGGGACCAACTGAATTTGTACCCTAGAGGATTGTTGGATGCCTCAGGTGCAGGCAATCCACCACACCAAGAGATGAAGGAACGAACCTATGTAAAGCATTTTTCATAAGTAAAGCATAGATACATGCAGAACGTCTTTTTATTACCTTGACGTTTCTACGCTTAGCGTCGTCAATAATTTTCATTGCGGACATGTGGTCAATACCGGGATCCAAACCAACTTCGTTCATGATCAAAATATCGGAGTCCTGGGCCCTACAATACAATACATGAGTAATTCATGCACCCTATTCGTTTATCAAAAACATACGACTTGTCTAGCGCTTGCATCTCCTTGGAGACATAGCTTGCAGTGACCATGTGCTTTCGTTGTTCCACACAAACTTCAGCAACACCAGCATGCAAAAAGGCAGGAACAAAGCTGACGAGAAATAGAATCGTGTTAGTCAGAAGATAGGTCCCCCAAGATTTATGTATAGAATACCTGACTACCACATCGGCATTGGATACTAAGCGTGACAATTGGCTCTTGTCGGAGATATCCAAGGAAACGGACTCAGCGCGATCGCGACCTGCCACAAGGGCGCTGGCTTCAGCTGTCACGTTGCTGCCAACGACGATACGGACGTCAGGGCGTTTCAACAAGTGGTTGACGAGAGGTGCAGATACCATGCCTGAACCGAGCAACAAGACTGTCTTCTTACCGTTCACTCCGGTTGTAGACTTGGATGGCAATAAATTTTCAAGGTTACGATGATCCTTCGTTAAGATTCCGCTGTCTGTGATTGTCGCGTTGGCCAGCAGAGGCGACAGATCAGAAAGCTTATTAGCAGAAGGATGAATCTATTTTTTTAAGAAAAATTGGATGTGAGCATTTGACTTGCTGTTTTAACCAGGACGCACCAGTTCCTTGATGTATGGGAAAAGTTTGTCACTGAAATGCTGGCTACTTTCAACAGGTAGCTCCGCAGGCAGGATATCGATACCCATAATTTGCGTTCCTGGGCCTTCAGCACTGTCCAAATAGAACGTTGAGTACAAGCAAGGCAAAAGCTACCGGTACTTACTCCTTGTGCTCCTTGTCTCGAACGGCATCATAATAAAAGAAACCATCGTCGATGTTTGTGCTATGAGAGAGACTTTCGAAGGCGCCACGGATGTCGCACACGACGTCAGCCAAACTCATCATCTTTCCTTTCTTGACAGTTCCCTGGGCTTGTCGAAGCTGGATATCACGCAACTGAGCATTAGTCAACAGTCGTGGATAACGTTTGTCCCAATAGGCGCCAGTAACAACGCAGTTGACATAGGGTGCAACCTGAGATGACACAAACAATTGTTTAGTCTAAGAGAGAAAGAGAGAAATGGTTCTACGCATGTTACCGTTTCGTGGAACGTAGAATGATATTTTCCAGGATTGTCAAAGTAATCTTGGTGTGAGACAACGGGGGAGCCGTCCTTTCCTTTGATATAATCACCAATATCCAGATGGGTTGCGTAAACCTTTCGGAGGTTGGGATCTAAACAAGCGATTTAGCAACTGACTAATGCGCGCTCCATCTGGTTACTTTTGTCATTGACAATTTTAGCTAGATCTTCAGCTGGCACAAACTCATGAGGCAGCTGCTTAAAAATGTCCATTGCACCCTACAATTCTTTCCTGTTACAAAAAAAATGGCATATTAAAATGGATAAGCTTACATGAGCAACGTTCCCGTCACCAGTGAATGCATACACGAGTGGACCGAAATCCTTGGGAGTTCCTTCATCTTCGATCGAGTTACCCATGGCACTGACGGCAAGCTTGGCTGACGCGACCGAGCGATAGGCATGTGCCATTGACATGTACTAATTTCCTAATTTAGACAAAGCACAGGGATGTCAAGTTGCTTCTTACCATGAAAGGTGTGCTGTATCCCAAACCAAGGAAACGCTGTCCCAAACCATGCAATGAATCGATCATACCTACATCGTCCCTGTAAATATCATAACAGTAGAAGAAGGAGGCTATTTTACCTGCATTGCCGGCAAACTGGCCA
Organism: Saksenaea vasiformis B4078; assembly: GCA_000697055.1. Taxonomy (NCBI): domain Eukaryota; kingdom Fungi; phylum Mucoromycota; class Mucoromycetes; order Mucorales; family Saksenaeaceae; genus Saksenaea; species Saksenaea vasiformis. The sequence goes on from JNDT01001178.1 coordinate 6,777, forward strand.
AATGCCACGAGACGTTTACCGGTCTCATCCTTCATGAGTTCGTAGTCAATCAAGCGGATATTCTAGGTTGAATTTTTTTTTTGTCAGACACACTCTTTTTTTCCCACGAAAAATCTGTTACCTTGTCTAGAATTGACTTCAACATAGGCATATTTTTCTCGTTGCCCTTGTGCGTGTGTGAAAAGAATACATAGGTCTTTCCGGGGATCAGTGATGCTTCAGGAACTTCCTTAATTCCCAGGATGATATCGGCTGCAGAAAGATCTTCGGTTACAGTAGCGCCAGCCTGCAAAAATGGGTCATGGTTAGAACATCTTATCTATTTTGACAGGATAAAATGTGTACCTTTCTGTAGGCTTCATCCGTAAAGATGCGCTTGGTGCTTGGTTGGACATAGACACGTGTGCCTGTTTGCTGGATCAGGCGCTCGACAGCTTCAGGTGTCAAAGCAACGCGTCGTTCCCAACGACTTTTATCTTCACGACGAAGACCAAGAGCTCGGTATGCCTTGCTTGGCTGTTGAGCTGATCGGGAAACACGTGCTGTAGAAGAGAAGGATCTCAGTAAGGCTTTTTGGACAGGACGCCGGGTTGCTAGATGAGCATGGATTAATGAGACCATAGATAGAGTTACAAAGAAAATGAAATAAAAAGAAACGCGAAAAAGAAACCGGTTCTCATTAAATGCAAGAAAAGGAACCGTGGTAAAGTTTTCCGTAGCCTTATCAAGCAACCAATGAAATGTAAGCGCAAATCTCTCACGATCATGCGACCCACACACCAGTGTATGGTTGCGTACAATTTCAAGAGCCGACATTTGATAACCCTGTGTCAAAGTGGATCCTAAAAAAGAACGACTCACAGCTGCGTACACGATGTAAGCGATATGTCTTGTGTAAGCCTTGGTTGATGGCTAATACAAACTTCTGTTATAATGCATAAACATCCATAATTGTCAGTACCTGTGATGTAGTTTTCCTACCTTCCATTTTTAGACGATTTGAGTAACATGGTTGAGAAGAACTCGTTCATGTTTGTACCTTTTCAATTTATAATCCTACTGAAAATATCGGTTGATCGAAGATAATAACCGTTGCAAACCTTCGTCTTGAACAAATCAATTCTGTAGGATCGGGGTTGAAGCCGTTAACGACGCTGTCAACGTGATGACAGTTAGCGTCGCCCGATCAAGCAGCCCCTGAATTAGTGAGGCTTACGCTAGGCCAGATCACGGCGTATGCGAGATAATGTATTGGTAACCTTTGACAAAATGTTCGTCATACTGAGAGCCACCATAAGTTGCTACGCCCAAAGGTTTCATGCTTAATTCGGGAAGTCTGTCAATATGTATAATACAGGTCCTTCCTTGGATAGCAGGGGCATTTGAGAGAACCAGTGATAAGCCTTCCTAAGCCGGGGGGACATCCAAAAAGTGCCAGCTATCTGACCAGACACACGAATTGCTGATCTCCGAAGTCTGTCCCGTTCCCGTCGGCGATGTAGTTAAGGAGCTAGAGATCGAGAGAAGGACATCGTTCAAACGACCCTTGACAAATCAATTTACAGAAGCCCATGTTCGTTACGGATCGACAGAGAACTGGGAGATCTGTCACTTCATTGCTGTTCTTCCCTGGGAAGCGAGCGCCGGAACTACGTATCTTCTTACATTCGGGTCAATGATAGACTCTTTTCCGAGGTCACTGTCCACTTATTTCATGCGAACGTTTTGAAAGAGGCGCTCGGCACGGTCCCGACAGAAAAACCGAGAATCATGCATCCACTACCCGGGAGAGTATCTATATCAGCAGAATCATTTCATACCCAGCCAAGTGGGTTTTCAGCGGGCAAGGACGACCAGTTCTCAATCTCAAGCGACAACGGGCTATGATCCTTATCAACAAGAGAAATGCACAATGCAGACTGAAGAACAGACCGAATACATAAGACTTCTATATATCTACAGATATCGCGCAGCAAATGAAAATGAAGCAATTCCCTTACAGCAAGTCACCAGTAACGAACGAAGATGGCTTTCTTGCTCCACTGAAACGAACAACACAGTCACTGGTTGAACGCCTCTACATGATTCCACCTTCGTATACATTGCTAAACGCGACGCCTCCTTCCACAAAGGCACTTCCAAAGGAGCGATTAGACAAACGGATACAGATCAACCATGACAAGCAATTGAGTAAACTCAATCACATTCGAGCATCGTTTGGATCGCGTAAATTATTCTGGATCGATGCGACCGTCTGGGACAGACTGCATTACAAAAATGTTAATCAACATCGACCTTTCCATCGATTTCGACGGACTATAGAGGTAAATTGACCTCTTGTGCTGGAAAGTAGCAGTAGCCAATTCCTTATTTATGCATCCAGGTGCGACGCCTTCTGAAGCGTTTCAAAACGTTAGCGATCGACAAGGTAGTGAACGATATCTACATGGCGTTTTGGAATGCCCGTTCGTAAGTTGACTTTTTCAACTTAAATAATATATTTTATTGATCGACGAATACAAAGACTGGATGGTTGTAAAAGCAAGTGGAATTACATACCTACCAAAGAATTTGCGGAATACACCATGCATCGACTGATCGCGGCTACGCTGCTACTCGATAAGGTTTTTGCAATTACTTTTACTTGTATTCTCCCGTCTTATTGGGTTCTATTAGTTACAAGTTGTCCTCGTGGAAACATACAGGGATCACACAGTGCTTCTGAGGCTTGAGCACTTTGTCTCGTTATCGTTGGTTTATATGAGTCTATGTAGTCGTCTGTACTCATTAACTCGGACTTGGATTGGACAGATCGAAGAGTGTTACCAGATACTCCAAAATTGGCACCTTGCTTTCCCTTCAGGAAGGAAGCAGAAAGAGTTAAAAGTATCTACGGATTCTGTGAACCAAACCTGCACACCTACAACACTGAAGGAAGCAAGGGAAACTATGGCACGGCAGATCAACAAACAACGGCAAGTATTTCCTTAAAAAAATATCTACGTGCCTATGATCAATAGCTGATGATTCGATTGCAGTGCGTCACGTCACGAACCAATACATCTAGAGACACTCGTAGTCCATCCATCCATCATCGAAACGGTCAAGGTTATCGCTGAAAAGGAGGGCATTGATGACGACGAGCTTGATCTGGAGGATATGGGAGGTATGATGAATGATTTACTTTTTTATTTCAGCGGTCCGATGTTCACTCTCTCTTTAGAAATCATACAACGTGAATAGAAGACAGAAAGTACGAGATCACTACGTCAGTTAAAAGGAAGACAAGTAACATGGTTAATGCAAGATAGAAAAAGAAAAAGAAAATAATAATAAAATAAAAAAAGAAAGAAGCTCCTTTCCAGAGTATGTACAAGGGACTAACAACCTCGACGTTTTGTTCATCTTGTTCCGCTGTATGTCACAGATAGGTCACATTTGCTAGCTTCATCGAAAGAACGCGACTGTCTTTTAACAACATCTGGTGGTGATGGATCCAGGGGATGTGGAGATAAATCAAGAAATGCTTCTGTAGTTATGTGTTTGGTGTTACTTCTTGAAAGGGTGCGTACGCCGAAATCGAATGGACCGGTAGGTTTTATCTGCGGGAGTGATGTAGAGGAACTGCGTCTTCGGCGGACTGTTTGTGATTTTCCACTGACAGCAGGGGCGGATTTATACTGCGGATGTAATAGCTGTGAGTCTGTCAGACCGCTGAAACTTTTCTGCATGGGTTTTGAACCCCAAAGCTCCTTGCGGAAGAAGGAGGCAGCTGAAGATCCTTGCGAGCTGATGCTTCCCTCACGTTGTGGCATTCGTTCTCGAACCGTTTCGAATTTTCTGTCTCGTCTCGGCACGTTATCTTCTATATGCTCGTCAAAGGAGAGGTGTCGCGGTGATCGCATCAAAGGACTACTATTATTCTCCACGAGTAAGGATGATGCACCTGCACCACCTGCGACTGGTCTGCCGATACCATGATCCATGCTTTTCCGTACGAATTTTCGGAATGAATACCAACCGTCCTTTTTGTCCTGCTTTGTGTCTTCATCATCCTGTACAACATCGACGCACTCAGTGCTGTCTTCTATACTAATTGGACGGCTATCGCTACTGCTGGAAAGACTGCCGGAGCTACTACGAACGCCCCCAGAGCCTGTGGCATTGGCCGCAGCGACCGAGTCTGTTGCTGAATTACTACGCACCGCCTTTGCTGGCTCACGCAGAATGCTCAATTCATCAACTACTTTTTCACCCACCCAGGATCTGGTCAACTAAGGGGGAGGAGGTAGAAAACTTTTTTTAGTAAATGGAAGTTTAATTGTACCCGTTCCCCCGGATGATGATCTTACCAGATACTGTGTCACTAAGCATTGTTGCAGTTCAACGCTGAGTTCACCTGTCTCATCGTCCGCAGTGGAAAAGGCGAGATGTCTTTTCATTGCTGAACCAGCTCTCAGTGCATGAGAGAGTTTGCGGCGTCGGTTTTTATTGATATCCTTGAGACACGTGGGTGGCATAGCTGTCGGATAAGGGGGGCAGCGTTGCAGGTTTTCAAATAATTTTAATAGCTCGGTCACTCTTGAATCTTGCTGTTGTGGGAAGGGGCCAGTACTGATATCTGACTGATTTTTTGTCAATGCTGTCAAATAGGTCATGTCATGAATGAAGATGCCTAAAAAGGGTACGGTTGGTTCATTTCCGGTGTCGTTCAAGATTTCGCGATAGCGGCCATAATTTGATGTCTCTGACATAAATTGGCTAAGTTCTTCCAAGCGTGCGAGAGTTCTCTTTGGAACGAAGGCCCATGTTCGTTTGAGACGTTGAATGGGTGGTGTACCCAAAGCAGATACAATGGCTTTTAACGTTTGATAGTTCTTGAGCTGATGACATCGGCATGCAACTTTGGTCCAGTAATGCATATGTTGTGCTCGGCCGGAGGCGCCTTGTTGGAGCAAAATGGAATGTTCGATGACACGTGTAAGATAGTTAAAGAAATCTGTGGACGCCACGATCGCAGAATGCGGCGTCTTTGGCGAATGTGACAGGAGTGCAGCCGGAGCGATGTTCCGAAAGATGGCCGAATCAATCAAGGTCAGCTGGTAGGCGATGAGCATGGGTGGGAATTGCAAAATGTTCGGGACGGTTGTGGCTGACATATGGATATTGCGTACTCGATTCAATGATAATTTCATATCAGCTATGGATTTTTTGGCAGCCTTTGCCTTTTCCATCTCATTGAGTTTTAGCTGAAGAGATTTGTAGATTGATCGTAAAGGAGCTTGAGGAATTAACGGTACGGATTCGGCAGGAGTTGGAGCGAGGGTATCACCGACTGTGATCTGCGCTGGAACCAAGCAGGCAGGATCGACAGCCACTTTTAAAAACGTCATATCTTCCTGATCAGCATCTGAGATCGTCTTCTTGTTCTGATCTGAGTGAGAAGCTATTGAACCTGGTAATGAGAGAAACATTTTTACTGCGTTAAGAGGGTTCACAGATACAGGAGATGCAGGAACAGGTATATTTGATGTGGATGAACGACGATAAGCATGTGGTCTTGACTTGATTTCACGTTGTGCCATGTCTAATTAGCGTTTAGATATAGAAGAAGAAAAAGAAAGCAAAAAACACACCATCTTCATCATCAACCACTTCTTCATCATCATCATCATCGTCATCGTCTTCATCACCATCATCCAAATCCCATACCCCTTGTTCCACAATACGAGGTTGTAACGGAGCAGATGCTTTTACCGGTTTTGGTCTTGCCGGTAATGGTGGTGGGGTACGTTTGCACAAGATGGATTTCGGTTTTGGAGGTACGGGTGGAGGTAATTTAATCTCCGCGGGTTCATCCATGAAGATAGTGTTGTCGTCTATGAAGGATGTTGTTCTCTTCTTTGAGATATCTTCCGCATTTTGTAAGCAAGTTCGCGCCAATACAAATATGGGTGCCACATTGTTTGGTCGTACAGAAACATCTACATAAAAGAAAAATAGGAGACATAAGTTATTTAGTATAATTTTTGTAACTAAAAAGTGTGTATACTTGCAGTGATCGATAAATTTTAGTTTATTGAGTTCGTTTAAGGCGGCGTGAAGTGCTTTTAAATATAAGTCATAAGAGCTCTATTAAAGATGATATTTCTTAAGTTTGATGATAGTTTAAAAACGCATTATATTTTACCTGTAAATTCCCACAGCCGAGACATTCTGCTGCTTCAGAAATAAAAGCCTGAATGCTGTCCATTCTGAGCGAACACAATGAGCATGTCAAAACTTTGGTGATGCAGGTAAGAAGGAGGAATGAGCTCGGTATTGAGACACCCAAAGAAAAGAAAGAAAGAAAGAAAAGAAAAGAAAAAGCAACAAATGAAAGAGAAAAGAAAGAAAAGGGGTGCATTCAGACTTCAACTGGGTAGATAAAATAGATGGATATACGTGTATCTGTGGGGGAAAATGAGCCAATGCAGCGTCATCGCCCTTATGTTAAGTGCCGGATAAAGTTGATGGTTCCGAAAAACAATAACAGGAGGTTAAAAACATAGGAGCCTTCAGGAGTAAAAAAGAATATAAATCGATACACGTTTCGAAAGGGCCCTAAGATAAAGAAAAACATCGTTGTGATCTACCCATTAACTGGATAAGTAACCACGGCGAACTAAATAAACATTTGCTGATCCAATGACAGGAAAAGGATTCCCCACGTACTTTTTCTCTTCTTTGCTCCTCTGCTCCCTTTTTACCCTTCTACATTCCTTTACGTCTTTTTTTTTTCTTTTTTACTTCTTGTTGATTTTTACTGCTATAGCATCTTAACTAAACGGCGTGAATATTTCTACTCGCCCCTTTTCCCTTTGGCTGAAAACCTCCCTGGAAGTCGTTTCGATTTTCCCTTTTTTTCCTTGGAGAAACAAAAAATAAGGAACTCTCATCGTTTGTCTTTCCTTTCTTTTTTTACCTCGTTTTCTTTTTCTTTTCTGATGACGGACACAACAAATATCTCGACTCAGACGCCACTTATCGTAGACCATGAAGATCCTAATCGTTTAATACAGTCTGAACTAACTGTGGTACCATCAAACTCGCTCTCCCTTCGACATACAGGTCAAAAAGAAAGCCTACATTCTGTTACAGCAGATTCTTTAGAAGATATTCGATCAAAACCTGACCATACAATGCCAGAACATACAACAATGACTATACGGTTGATTTCACCTGTATGCTCCTTTGAGATTGAATCCGAAGATGTTTGGACGGATTCACCAAAATTTCATAAATACATTGAAATCCATCAAGAATGGTTATCACGCTTCCTAAACTGGTATGAGGTGATAGAAAGATGCCGCCAACTTGAATTAGGTACGTGCTATGCCTTCATCAGGGGGCGGTTTAGAGTCAATGCTGATGTTTCAACGCCGTCGAAAAAAAAAGTGTATATGCAGTCCATCAACCAATTAGTCGATCAAACGTCTGTGCTTATGGGTCAAGGTATCAATCTATATATACGTATATATATATATATATATATATATATGACATGCGTTCCTACACGGAAAATGTTTTGATCAACAGTCGGCTTAGTTGGAACAAAAACTGAGGTTGCCTCACAACGAACCGATTCGGACGACCCGTTGTATAGACACACGCTCCATGTCACCAGTACAATGACGGTAATCCCTATCGCTTACTGCATTCTTTTCTTTTTCTTATTTCTGTACCAGCGTTTTCATCAAGCCCTTACAGAAGCGCGAGAGAAACACGAGCAATACTCAGAACGGTACTGCGCTGCACAAAAATTAAAGGGGGGAACAAGCAAATCAACAGCTGATGTAATCCTAATAAGGAAACCTTGTCAATTCTCACTTAGCTTCATAGGATGTGGGATCTGACCTGTACGTGTCAAAAAGGACCCTCTGCGAGGTGTCCTTGGAGTACATCTACACGTTAAACGATATCATACGTTCTACGCGTGTCTTGATCGAAAAAAAGGTAAAATAACATATGCGTCTCCCTTTCGAAAGATTGACAGCCAATTGTTCAAAAAGACACCAGAATTGCTGCAAGCTATGTGGACAGAGAAACAGAAAAATATGCAAATACTAGAAAACTTGACTGAATTAACTCAGACCGGCGCAACCTGTCGACCAGACGACGACTATTATGAAGTAACCAATCTATTATCTTCTATATTTAACTAACTGACTTGTCTCAACTATCAGACACATGACGGACTTTCTTATTACATTCAAGAAAAGTTAGCGACGTATCATGATAGCCTGAAAAATGGAAACGGTATATCCGGTGACGCTGCGCTGGACCCGTTTCGTTCGAGACCGTCGTCGCCTACGTCCATCATGGCATTTCCATTTCTAAACAAACCACGGACCATGGTAAAGCTTCACAACGAATAGTATCAAGCAAGCTAACTTTTGACTATTAAAAAAAAAGCAACGTTATAGTAGTCTTGACTCTATGCTATCCAGGCAATTTGTCTCCTCCTTCGCGTCTAAATCGACTATAAAAGGTTATCTATTGCAGAAACGAAGACAAGGAAAAGGAAACCAAGCAGTATGGAAAAGGTATAATAATAATCTAGGCTATTCCTTATATTTCTTACCTGCCAAAAGGTGTTACTTCTATATCAAGGACGACGGTGTGCTTATGCGATATCAGAAAGAGGGGGTAAGCGACGGCATTCCTGAGAATAAAACTGACACTTTTGTGAAACAGCAAAACGCTGTCATTGTCATGGATCTCAAATCGGCCTCAGTTCAAGTGGCAGATAGCGAGAAACGGGACAACGTAATCCATCTGTCTTCAACACTACACGACGTGTAATCTATCTAAAGGAAAAGCTACAACATGACGTTATTAATAACGCGATATGTTTAGTGAGATGCATCTGCAGGCAGAGACGGCACTCGACTTCTCGGAATGGTTCAAGGCTTTAGGTTCATGGCGTGCAATTCCTATGTTAGAGTCTGTACCAAAGAGACAACTCACTGCTAGACGCAGTGCCGTAAGTTTAGTAATGCAGATCGCTCAGTTGTAACATAACCATTGCACAGATCCCCTCGGCCCGAGAAAATGGAAATGGAAAAACATTTCTATCCAAACGACCCAGCTTTTCAGCGTCGACTGTCATGATGGAAGCCTGTGCATCTAGGACCGATACCATGGTAGATAAAAAGAAAAGCCCATTGATTTGAACGCGTGTACTAAAAGAAAAACGGGTGATATTTCAGGCAATGAATAATAATAATAACACAAGCAACAACTATGGTACTCTTGCACAAGCAGGGACAATGACCGTGGCGTGCGCAGCAAGCTGCACGAAGGGGTACAACAGCAAGCTAATCAAAACAGGTGTGCTCAGCGTCCGAGGTATGCTTCTAAATACTCCCTTCCCCTTTTTTAATTCAACTTACACGTGCAGTCGTTTACTAGAAACCGGCACAAACAAGTCCTCCAATGTCGCTGATCTTGTACCAGCGTGGTACCAGGTCAAGGTTGGTTTACTCGCGAATGGTATGTTTCACATACAAAGCGAGCAGGTAAGTCAAGCGGAGGGTCAGGTGATGTAGATTCACCAAGAGACGCTTTAGGAGGAAGCTGGATGTTCTCTTCATCAAACAATTCATCTTTACACGATACAAAGGCAGCAAATTTATTTGTTGTCTGAGTCTATTTATAATACGCCAAACTGTTTCGCTATACGCGTTTCACCTGTCGAGATCTACTTTTTACAAGCAAAAGATGCTCAGGAACGAGATCATTGGCTTATATCGCTTAAGCTTTGTTGCATTCCAGACGTTGTAGCCGAGATGGATAGTAGTAAATCGATGAATCGTTTTATGTATCGGCATGGTCGAACATTATATGTTCGTGTCCTTGAAGGAAGGCAGCTCAGCATTGCATCGAAAGACTGTACCCACAACGAACTCTTTTGCGAAGTCATTGTGGATAGTGAGAAACGCGCGATAACTGGTAAATTGGCGAAATCTGCGACTCCATTTTGGCGCGAAGATTTTGTATTCTCGTATGTCTTTGTCAGCTCTTGTATCGTGGCTGCTCATGTTGTGGCATAGAGACTTGCCTAAAATAAGACGAGGTATTACAATCAATGTTGTGAACAGAAATAGCAAAAACGATCGGGAATCGCGCATTGGTATGGAATAGAGCATGGGAACACAGTACTGACGCATTGGCTACAGGTTCTGTGTTTGTCCCTGCCAGCCAAATTGGTTTAGGCGTCATGAATGAAGAGTGGTACGATATTCGGAAAGAGAGCAAGCACCGCACCCTCGCGTCATTAGCCAGCCTAGGCTATGCCCACCCTTATGGTACTGTAGGTGAACTACGCATCGGCACGAAATTGGATGACCAGATAGTTCTGCCACTCCATCGCTACAGCGAGTTGACAAAGGTAAGATAGAAGTCGAAACCATTTGGATATTTACAGCTTTAAGCTACTTTGCGGGTTGAATAACGACGCTATCTACGACATGGTGCGCAAGACGCCCAGCATTGAAGGTCTGGCGACTAATCTTGTGCGAATTTATGAAGGTCTTGGTATAGTTGTGCCGTGGATTAAATCGCTGATCGACTACGAAGTCTCATGCTTGAACTCAGGTAAGGATTTTTCACAAACTAGATGCTTAATCTGATAACACAATGATGGTAGAGGATGCAAATATTCTGTTTAGGTATGGGATGAGGGTCGATAAAGAAATTATCTGCTCACAGAGTGAACGTAGAGGCAACTCACTTTTAACAAAGGCCATGGACGTTTATATGAAAATGGTTGGAAAAGATTACCTGGATGAAGCTATTGGGAAATCTGTGCGGACACTATGCATGGATAAAGTTCATATTGAAGTAAAGAAATTGACTGGAATGAGTGTAATCATTGTTGCTGACAATTTTGTTCGATGTTCAGGTGGACCCTGCGCGCTTATCCAAAAATAGTTCGCTTAACGAGAATTGTGATAATTTGTTCCTCTACGTTCAGAAAACATGGAGGACAATCCAAATGTCGCATTCCAAATTCCCATCGTAAGCGCCACATTTCTGTTCGGTCTGTAAATATACTAATTATCTTATGGAATAGTGAGTTACGCACAATATTCGAACACCTTCAATTGGCCGTTGTCAAAAAATTTCAATTAACTGATGGCAACACACAGCAAACAGCAAGATATACATGTGTAAGGTAAGAAATATCGTATTACTTTTTCAACCAAGTTGCTTATTTTATATATTTCTAGTGGCTTTATTTTTTTGCGTTTGATATGTCCTGCTATCCTTTCACCAAAATTATTTGGACTTGTCCAAGGTAAACTCCTTGCAAAAGAAAATCGTTCTTAATGCCATACTATGCTAGACCATCCTGATGCTAAAACGAGTCGTACCTTGACTCTGCTTGCGAAATGTTTAATGAATTTGGCAAACATGGCTGGTTCTAGTTTGAAAGAACCGTGGATGGTATACCTTAATGAATTTATTCAGGTAAGCGGGATAGCGCCTATAATATCTATTAACTTATTTCTATTTTCCAGAAAAATACACATGGTCTTATGGATTTCATTAATTCCATCTCGGTTAGTATCACTGCATCACTCAAAAGTTACGTTCGCATTTATCTGTTCTCTTGTTGCCTCTATAGAATCCTGTAAGCGACGAAGTTTGCCTGGTACCAGATCAATACCAGTGTCCATGGGACCCACTATTTATGTACGCACCGCATGAATTAAGCAAGAAACGGTCGGGCGTTGTGGAGGATATGGCTGTGCCGCCCCATTACGTGAATCTACCTTTAGAGCTTTCAAAATTCTGCAGAACATTAGCACGCCGGGATCAATCCAAGACACCTGATCATCCGTTGTTTCGTGTTTGTCAAGAACTGACGATGCAACATTATGATATTGACTCTACTGAGAGTTTTTCCAGTAGTAGCCGGCCTAGTATTGGCGGCGAGAGCGACGACGCGAGTAGCAGCATAAGTGTATCCTGCCACCCCTTGGCGGCCACAAGTAGTCATGGATCACCATCACCCGTACGGTTCTCATTCGATTCTGTGGACCGAGCAGGATGAACTAAAGGGCAGCTTGGAACATTCAAACGAAAAAGTCAATTTGTGGAAGTGTAATAAAGAATACTGATAAATCAATTCGTACCGAAATACACAGTTCTTACTACATAGGAACATGACAAAACAGTGCGTGCTTAATGTAATATTATAATGAAGCCAGAAGACCAACGTTAATCCGGGCGACATACTTGTCTTTGAAACATTGGCTGACTTCTATTTTGCAGCGATGATTTTTTAGCTCCTTTTGTGATCGGGGACCCCTACCATGCTATTCTCGTCGTGGTTTAGTAGCGCCTCAACCGAGCAGGATCTCGACGACATTCCCAAAAAGACTCATTGTTACCACATTGTATTTGTCTTGATAACCGGCTCAGCGACATGTTTAATTAAAGAAAAGCACTTCATGTAGGAAGGATTCCTGTCATGTGTCTACTTTCAAAATGCGATTGAGATCGGCGATCGTCTAACAGCAAAGCATCCTCACATCAAAGTAGATGTAAGTGCCTATGTCCGAGACCAATGGGCTGAACGATCAAAGGAATTACAGGAAGTAAGTACCTTGTCTTAGGCAGCAAAGCAGGCTAAACATTGAACACTTTAGGCATTTTCTACGAATCACAGAACTTCACCATTTATCTATGAGGGTTGCGATAATAGTAATCAGACTCTCATTGGCGGATATACCGACTTTGCCAAGCGAATTAAGCAAGCATACAAGATGAACGTGCCATTAGACTAAAGGCGACAGTTTATCTGTAACAGAAAGCACAAATTTGATCTTTTCGTTCTTTCCATATTCATTTATAACAGATCCATGTAGAGAAACGTCTTCAAAATAAACTAGATATGGTTCATTGAATGAATCTTTACTTTCCCTTTCTTCTCTTTCCTCATGCCCTCCCTCTTATTCTATAGATTCTTTTTTTTTATTTGCCCCATTCTTTCCCTTTGCAAAGGTCTTTCGATTTTCTTTCTCCATGAGACCGGACTAGAGCTAACATGCCGTTAGGACTGAATATACCATCATTAATATATTTATTGGTGATAAGCATACAGTCTGCTTACATCGACTTGGTCTCTCGATGGACCCGAGATTCACAAAGGATAGCATAAAAATGTATCCATAATTGGTCAATGAAATAGTGTTTTTAAATGTTCATTTTACTTGCAACCGCGTATCAAAGCCTCTCCTCTGCAGCATCGAATTTGTCGTGCCGATTGCACCTCGAATAACCCCCATCGCTGTATCCAACATGGGAAGGTATCGTTTGTGAAATACCTCAAGAGGGAAGCAAGCCTGCACGCTGAAACATGGACAACGTTTAACCAGGTTCAGTAAGCCATTGAGGCGATTGCAACTGTAAATCCACGTTCAACTGGATTGGGCCCGGTTACCCCGCTATCGGTCACCCAAATTCCAAACGGCCAACCACTCATTTTCTTCCCCCGTGAAATTTTTGCAGTCCGTGGAGCACCTGCAAAACAGGGTCACTTCAGGACCTGACAGTAACCATTCCTTCCCTGTTCCTCTTGCTTGGCAACATCTACTCTCTTCTTTCCTTCTCTCATTGGCAGTATGCATAAAACATTACAACTGTATGGATCCTTTTCCGATTTATATACATGAATTACTGAGTTATTGTAGGTATATCACGAAGGATGCATATGTTTTTGCGCCCGAGACTGGTGCTAACCTGCACATTCATCGTGAGACCGGCGCCTTTAAGCTTACAGGTAAGCGTCAATAGATATTAGACAGAGCTCCCTGGATAAAATATAATTAAACCAGCTTTATCCTTTTGTAGACGCTGTACCAGCAGTGACTGAACAAGAAGGCACCCTAACTATTTATGGTGTGATGGGCTTTATCCAACTTCTTGCAGGTAAAGCAATGAGTGATAAACGAGGACCATTCTTCTTGACAAATACATGTCCAATTTTAGGTGAATACATGATTGTCATCACCGAGCGTGACTGTATCGGCACCATTCGTGGCCATGACATTTGTCGTATCACCGCTTTCCAGATACTTCCCCTGCCTCGCCACTTAGCAGGTCTTTCAGAAGAGCAAGTAAGTATTATATTGCAGCTACTGTACCTAAATATCACTACAAGGTTCAAGACGAACAGACCTACGTCAACCTACTAGAAAACCACCTCAAAACCAATACCTTCTATTACTCGCATACATACGATCTGACCCATAGTGTACAACGCCAAACTCAATTTTCGGCTGAAGTATCGAGTCAGCCGTTATGGAAAAGGGTAAAAGGACACTAAATGATAGCACCATCATTGATAACGTTCATTAGGCTGACGAGCGTTTCTTCTGGAATCGACATTTGTCTAGTAAACTAATTGATGCCAACGAGAACGTATGATCTTCATTGTATCTGAGCAATGTATAACCAGTTCTTTCTTTAGCTGAATGATTTTATCTTGCCAGTCTTGCAAGGATGTGAGTATACATTTTTATATATGTGATAGCGGGATATTAAGACAAACAAAACTTAGTTGTGGAACTGCAGGTGTCCCGTATTAACGGCAAAACATTTGTGCTCGCACTTATCACGCGTCGTAGCCGGCACAGAGCTGGTACCCGTTATTTCTCGCGCGGAATAGACGATCAAGGACATGTCTCGAATTTCGTCGAAACGGAACAGCTTGCTTTATATGATGGTCCGAGCGCAGGCCAACCCGTCACTGGCAAAAAGCAAATGTCCTATGTTCAGACACGTGGTTCCATTCCATTGCATTGGGCGCAGATTATCAACCTTAAGTACACTCCCAGGTTATGGGTAGGCGAGAGCAGAAAGAGTGTAAGTAGTATTTCATTAGTCTTATGGAGGAAGTGGACTGAGTTGTTTCCTTTGCTGTGTACAGCTCGCAGCTGCCCGAGCCCACTTTGATGAACAGATCAAAATGTATGGCCCTCAAATCCTTGTCAATCTGGTCAACAAGAAAGGTTACGAACTCCCAATGAGCCAGGCATACGCACGAATTGTAGAGCAACTGAATGATCCCCGCCTACAGTATACACACTTTGACTTCCACAATGAATGCAAAAAAATGCGATGGGATCGGATTCAGTTACTGGTAGATCAACTCAAGGAAGAATTGACGAAGCAAGAGTAAGCAACATAACGATCCATCTCGTTTTGGCTAACAAAGAGGACAGATATTTCTCCTACGATGAGGGCACAGTACTAAAGACGCAGACGTCGGTCATACGTACCAATTGTATGGACTGTTTGGACAGAACCAATGTGGTGCAAAGCACGTTCGCACGATGGGTCTTAACGCAACAATTACAAGAACTTGATATTTTGAGTCAAGATGAATCTGTGGAAGATCACAAAGGATTTATGTTTGTTTTCCGTAACGGTAAGGAAAACAGGGAAGTTGTTGAGGTGAAAATAGAACTGGTAGTTTCTTTTTAGTGTGGGCAGATAATGCAGATGCTGTCAGCTGTCCTTATTCTGGTACTGGCGCTCTGAAGACGGACTTTACCAGGTAACTTGAAATGTGTAATGAGAGAAGTATTTCTTATAAGCGTATTCAGAACAGGAAAGAGAACCAAAGCAGGTGCCTTGCAAGATCTGAACAATTCCATCACGCGGTACGCAAAGAACAACTTCTTTGATGGTCAAAGACAGGATGCCTTTGACTTGATCCTTGGCCGATATCAAGTGCAACCACAGGCGGCGGAGGCACGCAAGTACCGCAGCCCTTTTGCCACCGACAAGCCGTTGCGAGTCCGTGTTGTACCATATATTCTGGTGTTTGCTTTGTTTATGCTGCTGTTGAACCTGTTCCGCCCAGATTACTCTGGTTTCCAATCTACTACCTCATACATATTGTTGCTAACCTTCTGGATCTCTGTCCTTGTCTCTGGTATCCGATTTGCTCTCCGTCAAGGTGATCAATTTGTTCAATGGCCTCATCTGGTGCCTCTGCTTCTTGCAGATGACACGGATGACCTCGACTCCAAGGGATCTGCCGAGGATAGCTTCTAATCGCACCAGCCACGCAGGATTCGAGGTTGATTCCTCTTACTGTTTATTGAACAACCTTTTAAACTACTCTAAATAAACTATGCGTCCACGAAGAACCGAGCTGGCGTTAAGGAAATAATTGAATATGCGGTCATTAGTTCACGAATTAGCGATAAAATAATACTGTACTTAACATCAACCTGGTTCCCGGATGGACGCATAATTTATTGGAGCAGCATAAAAAATTGTCCACGGTTAGTAAATGGAATATGCTTTGATGTCCTTTTACTTACCCCGAAGGTAATCAGGCCTACAGGCCTGGGCCAAGCCCGCACCTTGACAGGGGGGCCAGTGTGGCGTGGTTCTGGCGACGACGGCCAGCGATAAGGAACTACGCCGTGCAAAGGACTTGAAGCGATGCAAACGTCCGGGGAGGTTCTGTTGTGGAAGTTGGATAAGGTAACATATGATAATACTTGCTTACCTGGCTGTGAACAGGGAAGCTACACCACAGCCAGGACGGTTCGGGACAGAGGTCATGCAGGCTAAACGATAAACAAAAAGACATGAATAATTCCGTATGTATATAAACTGACATCCTTACTGGGGATGTTAAAGATGAACAGAGCCAAAGAAAAAAAAAAAAAGGAAATTCATGTGTCCCTTTAGGTATGGATTATTTTGGGTGGAACCTGTGCTAATCTTGAAACATGTTTACTGCTTTCTGCGGGGATACCGAGAATCGATCACCGAAGCACCTCAATGCAAAAACCACTTCTTGTTTCAATGAGATATTTTCTTATCGTGAGACATTTTTACTGCTTTCCAACGGGATATCGAAGAACCATCACTGAAGCATTTTAATGCAAAAATGGGTTATCTAGATACGAACTATTCCTTGGATTGATGCAAAACAAACCACTGCTCAGCGCCAAGACGTATCACCTTCCAGTGCAAGATACACCTCGGCTTGAGCGCAAAAGGACATATAGCTGACGCAAACATTTATCCCAAATCCAGTATGTAGGAGTTATCTCAATAAAGATGAACATACTTAATCTACGCTTATTACCCACAACAGACTTCTATGAAGTGAGGGTATGTATTTAGGTCTCAGGCAGCTTATACTAGCCTTCTTAGGCACATTCATGTAGCAAGCATTGGGACACACTGCTATTACTTCATAACGTTCAAAACTTTTAATGTACGTAAAGATGACAAGATGGTTTATGCTAGAGTTCGTGAAACAAGGTTCTTATCCAATAATTTCTTCGGTTTCTTCGATAACTTCTTCAACCCATTCTTCAATCACCTCAGATTTGCCATCATCAACCAATTGCAGCTCCTTGCCCAGAGCTTTGCGTTCTTCTGCAAGTTTCTTTTCGACCGTCTTTCTCCATGCGTACCATTCTTCAATTGCCTTTCTGCGTGCTGCGATAAACTTGGCAGCAGTGGCGTCGCCAGCTGCAAGATCTTCTTCTTCAAACACCTTGCTGTATTGTCTCAAGTTCTTCTTGATCTTCTTCTTCTGTTCAGCGGTCAACAGTGACTTGGGACGAGGACGCCACAACAATTGCTTGAACTTATCGATGTTCTGCTTGAACAACTGCTGGCCTCGGAAGTCCCACAAGCAGAAGCCGTGTTCGGCAGATTGGCGCCACATGCTGGAACCACTGACAACGTAACGACCAGTAGGATCCCATTCAATATCGGTCACACCATAATGTTCCTGAGTTGACAGCAACTGGACGTATGTTCCAGTTTCGGACTTCTTTTCATTCTTTTCAATTGCAAGTGGTTCGAAATCAAGATCGTAGAACTCCAAATCGTACACGCTGGAGCTACGCAGGGTGGCCAACACAACATGGCGACCCTTGGGTGACCAGAAGATATAATTCGCTGTCTTCTTGTCAATTGTCTTCATTGGCTTGAATCCAGCAATAGCCTTGCTTCTATCGAGATAGTAGAAAGTAATGATCGTCTTGACGGTCACAGCTCCCTGTCCCTGACCAGGCGTAGTGCCGAAAGCAGGGTCGTTGGTGGTGATAGTGGCGAATCGCTCACCGTTGGGTTCCCATGCGAAAGCAAGGACAGGATCCTTAATCTCCAAAGTCTCGACAGGAGTACCTCGTTCGGTAACTCGGAAAATCTCGATATTAGTGAAAGTCGACTTCTTGGTCTTCGTGTGGCGATCGACCTTGACGGCAAGGAAATGGCCCTTTGATTGCCAGTTCAATTTACACTATAGTCAAGGAATATAAGAATGCCATCCTATCCACTGCAAAACAAAGAGCACACTTACTTCTTTGACATTGAACAAGTTCTTGGTACGGACAACTTCCTTGGAAGGCACAGTCATCATGGTAACTCTAGCAGGTTGGTTACCCACTTCAGGGGTCCAGTACGCCAACACGTCTTCCTTTTGTAAAACTTTGGCATCGCTCTTATCCGTCTTTGCTGGTGACCATTCAAAATCTTTGATACCGGGGATCTTAATACTCTTCTTGTCGACAAGACCCATAGAAGGAGCTTCGTAAACCGACAATTGCTGGCCAGGGACAACACGAGCGAAATACTTTTCGGATGCAGACCACTTGAACATGGGCCAGCGGACGGTCTTTTGTGCATCACTGTCCTGAACGACAGGGAACGAACGCAGCAACGCACCAGTATGAACATCCCAAATGATAATCTGGTTACCTTCATCGTACTCTGAGAATGGGTTGGGCGATCCTTCTGGCACCTTAGACAAATCGATAGGCTCATTTGACCATGTCACCAGGTAACGTTCATTGGGAGAAAAGTCGATAAGCTTAACGCCAGGGTGAACAAATCGAACAATCTTTGACCATGATGGGCCACCCCAGAGAGCGATACCTTGTGTGTGGAAGGTAGCAAGGTAGCTTCCCAATGGAGACCATTGCACGTAAGTCTCGGTCCAGTTCTATATATCCAGGTTCAGCTGCATATACTTCGATGATATCCTCTCTCTTTTTATTTTCGCTCACCTGTCGAGTATACACATGTTCAGGCGATTCAGTCTTTCGATTCCAGAAGATGCTGACGTCCTCTGCACGGTACATGACGAATTGATCGCGAGCTTGTGAATCGGTAAGCCAGCTCTTGATGTGCTCTTTGGGAACGAATTCCTGCTCAGGTGGTGGAACATACTCATCATCCAAGTTGGAATACTTTTCGACATCGGCAAATTTGTTGACAGACAGCTGGTTGGCTTTGCTCATTTTGAAACCATCCATGTTTTTGACAGCGGCATGTGCAGCCTCGGGCGTCACAAAGTCGATAAACAAGTAACCTTTGCTCTCACGCTTGCCCTCGGCATTGGGAGACATGGGCATCCAGATACCACCCTCCTTGATTTCACCAGCGCTCTTGGTGAAGTATTTGGTCAACACCGCCAACAGCTTTGCCTCCTTGGCTTCATCGACAACGGGAGCACCATCGACAACGACAATAGTGTCAAGCTCGTCATCGACAGCCACTTTATGTTTTTCGTAAATATCGCTGAAGTCGATATCCTCCTCGCGCTCGGGCAGGTTTTTAAAGTCGATGCTGGGCATGGTGTATTCGGCGAACAAAGTTTCCCAAAAAAAAACAATTAAAGGAGAGTAAGGTGCCGTGGCTTGGCATGTTAAGACCCAGACGGTGAAGCCAATGAAATCGCTTGCGGTTTCCCGACCTGGATCGACCCTACCACTGAACATGGCCTACTGAAAGATTCTCTATACAGACAAATATATATATCTCTGTTTAGTTATTTTTAATATATCTTAAATAAACTCAAAGTTCCATGAAGAGCCAATTATGCTAAGGAAAGGATTGAATATGCGTTATTCACGTATTCACTCTTCAAACGATTTTTATGAACTTGATCCCTTCCAATGTACATGAAATTTATTCGAGCAGCATAGGAGATGATTTATCATTAGTAAATTGAATAATACTATCCCATCATCTTATTCCGTGGAATGCTTCAGCTTCATGGCGGACAAACGACCTCTCACGAACGACCCATGGGCGTTGCGGAAGGGGTTGGATTGGGTTAGGGAAGGTAATGCTTTACATAGTGCTCCAATGGTACAGTGCCCTGCAGATCTTGATGCAGAAAATACTGGAGAGTAAGCGAACTGGTTGGTACGAAAAGTGCTCTTTTTAACATTAGGAGGTCACCACATCCTTATATTCATCGACTAACGATTGAGGTGCCGTGTTTGGTATTCGCTGATAGGCGTTTTTTTAATGGAGTTTATCTTACGCAACAGATCACCGCTATTGCAGATCGATTGTAAGATAGATTGATATGTAAAATATTCGTGGTGTTCTAGACTTGAATCGTCATTTTGAAATTCTACTACTCATAACGCCCGTGTCTTTCAAAATATCGCACAATCGTGAAAATTTCCGGTGAATAACAATGCATTTAGAATCATTTCGACGTTGTATATCCTTCTTTGTATTTGACAAGGAGAGATATATAACGCACAACAGTCTCGAACAAGGTTATGAAGACTATAAAATAGAAAGGCATACAATCTTCTCGTACATAGCAGATAAGATCCTCGGTGTAGATGCACGTAAGGAGGATCAGTAACTAAACGTTTACCTTTCGCTCGCTTTTGACCACTGCTAACATGAATGCAACCTAAGATCAGAAACAAATCGGAGAACATTGCTGTTCCAGTACGAAGCCAACACCTTTCTGCGAAACCAGCCTAGGCTTTATTTGCTCAACCTTTATCCAAACGTATCTAATTCAACATCAATTCAACGAGAATGTTATGCTATTGATCAATATTACTGTCAACGAAGGCAATTGCGGATTGGAAATCATCTCTAAACAATGGCCTGTAAAATAAGAAACTGCGAAATGTTTGACGTTCCTGGTGGCAAAACTATTGAAACAACAAATTCCCAAGATGTGTGTCGTATCCGACACAGTTACAGCACTACACTGTGATTTAGAACAATACGTCAAAATCCGACAAAAGGTACTGAGTGTGGTTACTTTATTAGAACACGATTCTAGACATGTCTTATCCCATCTATCCGTTGCTGAAATACCAGCGGACACAGAATACACAATTAACCAGGATAAACATAATGATCCCGACCTAGCAAAGGATCATCTAAAGATATCCATAAACCTCTTCATCCGGCTATTACCCGCAAGCAGCGTGAATTATTTAAACAATAGAACAATCATTTTAATAAAGCAATCCTTTTTTGAGTCTCGCTTACTTCACGTCGTGCTTACTTGAAATTGGATACAACAATGTGATAGAGTAATCGAATCAATACGAATTCCGAAATTACATTTATGAAGTGATGCTGACAAAGTTTTCTTAAGCTACAACAGTTTTTGTAGTATGAGAGTAGAGATATATGACTGCGAACGTAGTCAGATCGAACAGCTTGAGTCGCTGAAATCGAAATGTCGAGTTTTTCTCACCAAAAATCAATTGTTTTCATTTATCCTTGTACCAAAGGTGCATATCACAGAGTACTTTTAGGATATGGTTATAAAAAATAAAAATAAAAAAATTGCGCAAAATAAAAAAAAATCCAAAATGTATTCCCCATCGGGGAGTCGAACCTTATAAAACGTTTATTTGTGTGGTGATCAATACAGCAAAGAGGTGTAGAAAAATCAAAACCAAATATGGATGATGGAAAAGACAACAAGTCTTACAAAAAGTATGGCTTAAGATCAGTTGCTCTAGCATCGGGTTGAGGAGTGAGCAAGAAAGAGAGGAAAAGGAAAAGAAAAAATAGAGATAGAGATGTAAGATGGAAATAAGTATCAGAGACGGGGGAGATGTGAAAATTTGTGAAGAAAATCAGTAGAAAAATTATGTCGAGCCGAGAGGGATCGTGTTGGTACCAGTGAGGAAGGTACTAGGTGAAGCAGCAAACGAAAACGAGCGATCGTGTTGTCGGGGAGCGAGACGACGTGGTGTAATTGGTGTAGTATTCGAACCGGTCGCCTGTGGTGAAGATTGACGTGCGTGGACGGAACGTTGTTGAGGCGCAGTAACGGCCTGGGAAGAGCGAGAATTATTGTAGCTCCAGTTACAGCGTTGCACCCACAAGCGGTGTCCAAATCGTAATATATCATTGATGATCCAGCGATGCATGTTACGAGTGTAAGAGGGTCGACTACCAAGACGAGACAGATTCCGAAGATTATGGTCGTCCGTACCGCCAACATCTCCAAATGCTAATCCATCAAGGTGAACGGTAAAGCCGAGAGCTTCGTACTGTTGTTTTATGGCAGTGTACTTATCGACTTTGCGAGCCCTTGCGCGTTGTAAGCATGTTGCGTCGGCGGAGGAGTTGGACGACGATTGAGCTGTTATAACGACGTCTAGAATGAGAGCCGTTTTCTTATTTTCATCAACCACTATCAGATCCGGCCGAAGTTGCGTGTTTTGTAGAAGCGGTGGACACTGGTTGACCGTGACAGTAGCATCAGGGTTGTTGTAGCGGGCAGAGGCGGCAATACGCTCGAGTATTTTGTTGTGACGCGCGGTTTGTAGCTTTTTGGAATCCGGATCACCACAGAAACAGAGGACATGATGAATATCTTCACGTTGACTACAGCGGGAGCAGTGCGCGTTTGTTTGGAGACCCCAGAGCGCTTTGTTGGCATTAGTGGGTAACATATCCAAACGGCTTTTGACAGCAAAACTATACGCGGAGGCATACAAGTCATCCGTCTTAATCCAGGCATTGGCAGCGGGATGTTGCAGCGTAACACAGGCTTGGCCCTGCACTGTCTGCCGTTTCCAGCGTTCCATGAGATGATCCTGGCAGAGACGTTTTAGTCGGCCAATTTTTGTCACACGGCGCGGTTGTCGTCCATCATCGCTCCTACGCGACTGCTCGGCAGGAGAAGATTCCTGCGGTGCCTTAATACCAAACTTCCCGGCATCGTCAAGGATGACGGAACAGCCAATATGTTTCACTGATGACACCACCTGAGCGGATGGGTCGGCTGTGTCGCGATACATGCGGCGTTTCAAGTGTTCGTAACCACCGGATAAGTATGTGAGAATGTGTCGGTCCGTGTACTGGTTCACTGGAAAATCAGTCGCATCGCGGTTGTCTGGTTGCCGGTAGCGTTGTTCAAGCAGGGTCCTGATCTCGCTGCGGATCAAGTGTCGCGTAGCTGGGTCTTTGGAGTTGAGTAACCCAATAATGTGGACAAGCTGCGTACTGGCTGCCCAATCCTTAGGGTCGTAAAAGCCGAGTCCACCTTTGTCAACTGGCATATGAAAGATCGCGAGACTCGCACTAGGCGGAAGTTTGACATAGCGGCGGATAGCATTACGCACAACTTGGCCCAGCTTTTGCGCTTGACTCCAACTGAGGCAGGATAAATGTTTTGAGCGCGTGATGTTTCTGAAAAATCCGGAGTGATGAGCTGGCAACTTTGTTGGCTTGTATTTTGATATCCGAGAGCAGTGTCTGGAAGTTACGATATATGCCGTTGCGTTGTTGGCCCACGGAATTGCCGAGATACTTCCAATCGTCTAGCAAGCTGATGCGTGGAATACGGGTACCACGATAGTGAAGTTGCATATTGTGATCCTCGCGTCGACGCATATCTCCCTTAGGGAGAGTAGCAGAGAAGCACGTTTTGTGTGCGTTGATCGTTAATCCAGTCTGTTCCGCGAAAGTGACCACGGTACTATGTAATTGCCGAAAGTGAGCAGGATCATGAGAAAAAATCGTCAAATCGTCCGCAAGTAGCAGATGGTTGTGTTGATGCTGCTGCGTCGTAGGCTGAAGGCGATTGAGGCGATGAGTTAGTTCCAAGAGACACAAGGTAAAGATCATAGGTGAAGCGGGGTCTCCTTGCTTGGTGCCACGTTTGAGGTCGATGATATCAGAAGGTCCCGCCGTTGATTGTATCCAACACCCAATTGAGTCGTAGAGGCTCATAATAATCGCGATGGCCTGTCCGTTCAACCCAGCGTATACGAGCGATTCCTTGATTCGAGTATGAGACACGCTGCCGAAAGCATCTTTGAGATCATAGGAGCAGATGTATAGCGGCAGTTTTTGGCGGTGTGAATGACGAATGATCGCGTGCAGATAGTAATCGTGTTCAATACAACCAGGCAGTGGCATGAATCCTTTCTGATTATGCGGAATTGTCTCCTCCAAAATATTTCGCAGTAAGCGGTCAATGACGGCGGAATAGAGCTTAGCAGCCGAGTTTTGCAATGCGATAGGGCGCCAATTGGAAGCGCACGCAGGATCATCCTTTTTGTAGAGCAGGATCGTGCGAGAAAGCTTCCAATGGCGCGGAATCCAAGCAAGATGATAGCATCGCTGAAAGATGCAGAGGAGCCAGTATCGTAGACAAGGAAATAAAAGCCAAACCTTGTAAGGGATGCCGTCGAAGCCAGGAGAAGACGTTTTGTTGAAGCGTTTGAAGACTTCATCCACGAGATCCCGGTCGATGGCGCCCAGAGAAAGCCCAGAGGAAGAGGTGTCCTGTTGAGACGATGTTGAGGAGACAGACTGCGGACCATATTGCTGATTAAAATGCGTGTAGAGATCGGCAGGAGCAATCGAGCAAGATTGTCGTTCCCGCGGATTAACCAAATTATCGTACGTGATCTTGGGATGGTGACGGTATTGGTGAAAGAGTGTATTAGCAGTACGACTTTCACGGATACGGCTGCGTTCACGAAGTAAGCGACGTCGATCGCCACTAGAGAGAGAGGGATCACGCAGCTGCTCAGTGAGGACCGCCTCATCGTCCATGTTCTGCAGACCATCAGGACTCGTGCGTTGAGTAGGCCGTGTGTCTTCTGCAATGAGTAGATACAGATGGTCGTGGAAACGGTTATTTTTCTGCTCTATCGTTGCGTGGTCGTCACTTGCAGTAACCAACTAGTGGTCAACGAGTTCTTGGATAGTAGCCTCAAATGCACGGCGAGCATTTTGGTTTTTGAATAGAGGTACACAAAGGTCGAGATGAGCGTGTAGACACCAACTGTTCGATACTTGCATAGGCGCGGTGTGCGGTTGGGCGTCAAGATTCGACAGGTGAAGTTGTGTCGATTTCCATAGCAGCCGTGGGGACGGAATGTGGTTGGGAGGACTGTTGGCGTCGTCTAGTGTCCTCAGCGAGTGAGTCCAAAAAGTCTTCATCAAAATCCAGATCAAGATCAACGGAAGTAGACCGGCCACGTTGTGGTGTAATATTATGCATGGTCAGTGCTGTCGAGTCTGAGAGTACAGAGCGAGAGCGTGCGCACGGTGTAGATACTGTAGTATCGGCTGTTGTGTTGGCTGCAGTGTTCACAGGCATAGCGGGTACGTCCGTTGATGTGAGATCGAAAACTCGAGCTGATCGGCTGTCCAGTTGTCCATCTGATCCTTTATCCGAACCTCCACGAAAGACATCATCCAGTCTATCCTCCAAAATTCCATCCGATCCGCGGTGTAATCCGCCATCCAAGTCGGTATCCAGTCCCAGTCCTTGTCCCGCTCGAGCATGCTGGCATTTAGTGAGGTGACGGTCATCTAAAGAGGCTTCAGGCAGCGTAATTGAAGACGGGAAGCAGGTAGGGTTGGGTAGATCGATGCTGTTGAGAAAGTCCAGCACACGAGAAGCAGTCTGTGGAGAGAGAGGCGGATGCGGATCACCATCAATGTCGTCGTCTTCACCCTCGTTGTCTTCTGATTGTAAGTGTATAGAGTTGTGTCGTCGTCGAGACACATGAGGAGGGCCCGATGGTCGCGTTGAGTTGGAAAGACGACGACGATGTAGTAGGTCACGGTCTGGTTGTGGAGACCGGCAGGCTAAAGAGCGTTTGCCTAGAATAGAGTCTGAGATGGGCGGTATAGGCCGAGAGTCCAGTTCTG
>JNDT01001179.1:0-22374 GCA_000697055.1 Saksenaea vasiformis B4078
ACATAAGTATATCGGAGCAATCTGAGAAGAATAACAAGGTAGAAAGCACAAACACGATTTCTCTTTCTTTCTTGCCTATCTTCGGTCCAGGAGAAACAATGCAGCAAATTGTCCATTTTATGTTATTTATTGCTGCTGTAGCAAGAGCTTCACCCATTCAGCACTTACAATTATGGGAGACTAGTGGCAAGGATGCAATGAATTGTACTGTTGCTGTCCGTGATGCTACTTTGACCGCTCATGTTAACTACTTCACGCTCACGGGCGTCTCGGCATACTCCAACGAGGATTGCTTTGCTCCAGATGTTGAGGTCCGCCCTGCTACTTTTCTTGAGGTGCACACGGCAAAACGAACCAAGTTAATTGATGCCGCCAACAAGGTACATCAAGGAAACGTCTGTAAACTTATTATCCCAAACTGGTTCTATCCCGTCCAACAAGATCAAACCCTCGATCTCTATCTTCCTTTGACAGAGTATACCCTTATCAACTGTTCTGACGACTCAGACACACCTGCTGCATCCCACACTTCGACCAAAACGAAGCCAGTAGCTGCGCTTCCAACTTCCACCAAGTCTGATGTAACTACGCATCAAACAACTACCATGAAGCATCAATCTACGACTACACATAAGCGAATGACATCGACAACGAGCCATAAGACGACAACGACGACTAAACACGCGACGACCACCACGGCCATTACCACGGCGCACAAGCCCAGCCCAACCGACCACAGCGGCAGCGACGGACAAAAGTGGGTGAATGGAAAGGTCACACTCTTTAGCCCGGATCGAAATGCCTGTGGCGGGCGGGAAGAGAGCCACAACATGATTGCTGCTCTGGTACGTGTATACACATTGTTCCCATGACCCTTCTTTTCTAACTGCGTACTTCTTTTCAAACAAAAATAGCCACTTGAACTTTACGGCAACAAGGACAGCGAGAGTCCTTTTTGCGGTAGAAAGGTCAAAATTATCGGACCTAAAGGCAATAGCATCGTAGTGACAGTTGCAGGTACCAAGACTTACTTTATGATTCAGATAAACAAGCTCATCATACTTTTTGTAAAGATGCATGCCCTACATGCTCTTCTAAGCAGCTTGACCTATCGCCAGAGTAAGTCCAATTTTTTAATACCTATCAGATTCAATAATGGTAATTTTCATATAGTGCATTTAAGCAACTTGGCTTGCCCGTTATAGGTATCCTGAAAGTCAAGTGGAGCTTCCTCTAAGAGAAGGAGAGAAGTAAATTGGATTATCAGTCGTCCGCTGAGCAGTCGCTCTTCATCATAATGTTTATTAAATTTTGACTATCTTTTACCACTTCTTGCCTACTGTTTGCTTATATCAATTCGGCCGAAAGCTTATTTGAACTAGCAAATACTTCGACATATACCTTGTGTTTCCAACTTTCAGCAATGATAAAGTTCATATATCTGTCCCAATCTTCGTTTTCTCTCGCCGATAAAGGAAAGTTGGGATGCAAAATAACCAGGATCCGCAAAACTTTGAAATAGTAAGAAGGTTATGCTGATCTCTTTGTTTTACGAGTAGAGCCTTTGATTATGAGCTGAACTGAGACCCTATAGGATCTTGAGTGCCGAGATTTTCGCTATGCATAGCCCTCGTAGATGGAGTAGGATAGCTTCGTCACTATGAGAGTGCGCGTCACGAAGAGCTATGGTCTCTGTTTTGTCTGGCTCAGTAGCGCATCAGGCACTCGCTATAAATATCAATGCATAGAATAACTGAATCTCATGTAAATTAAAGAGAAATTTCAGTATTCTAGATGACGTTGTAAAGCCGTAGGTTGGGATGTCCACTAGGAACTTGGATTAACAAAAGAGAGATCACGAAATAAAAGCAGACGCTGAGATAGTCTGTAGCAAGCGTCTCAAAACTACGTTAGAAAGCAAAGATGGAAGAGAGGATTGTGATGTCGTAGACATACCTTGTTGGCAAGATAGAATAAGTGGTCATAGCATTGACACGGAGCTAATTTGAAGAAAAATCTGGAAAGAGCGTGACAGAGCGGTGGTGGAGGTCCAAGACAATGCAGTCAAACGCCAAAGTATGCCAGATGGATAGGATCATACGCCTTTTTCTGATCCAACATACAGCTAATATCTGGAGGTCTATATTTTTGTGCAACGAACGTAGCAAGTCTTTGTCCGCAATAAATTTGAGGTAGAGAACTTCTGTATGGCACGGATTAAGAAGTAATAAATAAATGAGCGGGTTAATGCGTGAGCGTCAAGAAGTGAACGGAGACGCGGTATCCGTCCCAATCAAAGAGATCTGACACTTGTTTCGCGGTTGACAGCGGCTCCTTGCTTTGATAAAAGGATGACTGAGATCGTTGCCACGAGGTGGGAAAGCTTTGATAGGGAACGGGTCCTCAGAAAACCGTTGTTAGCAAATTTAAAGGAAAAGAATGAACAAGAATGAACTGTAGCACTTCATACGGAATGCCACTAATACTAGATTTGCTTTTGCATAGAATACGACCCAGATCACTTAGAATTTCCTCATTTGCCCAAAATCGAGTTGGGCTAGTTTTTCCTGATCAGCACGCAGTTCCTTTTTATCCAGCTTCCACCAAGGGATATTCGAACGGATAGTCCATCTTTATCTAAGATGTCGTCCAGCCGTGATTCAATCCCGTGTATAAGACACTAAACGTTGTAGTCCTCGTGTTGATCCTTTCTGTCGCGGTTATGAGAAGGTTGTCTACTCGAGACACACCGTTTCATATGGGGCTCTAGCCGATCCCGTTGATATTGTATCGCTCCTTGCGTGTGGGTAAACGCTTGCAATCTGCGGCAGTGTAGCTGCTACTAGTTTATGGTTGGAGGTAGTTCTTCTTTGTTCACCTAATGCTGCGACCTTGACTGAAGCAAATCATAACAAATTGATTCCTTTTCTTACAATAAACCTCTTCTCACAGAGGAATATCTAGTTTTCATTTTCCTGGTTCCGTTTCATTTACGAATTTGCTACATAATATCATGATGTATTACAACTATGCATCAAGTGCATTTTCTTTCTTTCTCGGCATATTCAACTTCTGCTGAATTTACATTGCTGGGAAGAGAGGAAGATCGATTCCTTATTTCCTTGAGGAAACCCCTCTATGACTACCGGACTCTAGAGCGCATACTAAATCCTCAGGTAGATAGTTTTTTTTCATGACCTTTGTATGCAAACAAATCAACACATATTTTCGAATGCCTCGTTACCTTACCTCAGTCTGGACGGCGCTGGATGGCAGAGATTTGTACAGTTTCGATTGCAAGCTGAGATGTCGTGGATAGGCGTCGACAGCCCATGATGAGTTCTTACTCTGACGTTTGATCAGGAGACAGGCTAGATCGCTCAGCACGTAGGAATTCTACAGCAAGCGCGGTAAATATATACTAAGCGAAGCTTTTTTTTTAAAAAAAAAAAGAAATGCATACCTCGCTGAGCTCCTCAGAAACTGTGTCTTTAGAAGATTTGATTTTCTGTGCGACTTGATAAAGGAATGACACGTTGTCAGCGTTAGCAACACAAGAAATATAAAATTCAATATAACGCGAGAAAAGCTGGAGTTCATCTGTTGTCGTAACAAAATCTGGATGGTGTGCCAGCAGGTGGATCAACTGTGTGAATGCGATTTCCAGATCAGATATGCGTTCATCTATCAGTGCAATGAGAATGAAGCTGTAGCCATGCATGGAATCTTACCAGACTGAGGCTTCGCCGGGCGTTTTTGGATAAAATGTTTAACCTGTAGTTTGTATCAGTAACATCAGCATATTCATCCTTCATTACCTTCTTAAAAAGTCCTGGTTCGGGCTCATGAGCGCAAAGGAAAAGTAAAGAGAGATAACGGGGATGAATTGTTTGTGATTGCAATCCCCTCATAAGCGTCTCTGCAAATCCTTCACGCACATAGAAACATGAATCCTAAAATAGAAAACTCATTATTCACGATTTCCGATTCCATTATCTCACATTACCTGTAGTGTGAGCCCCAGCCGTTCAAAGTCAAGAACAGAAATTCTATTTTCGTAAGAGCTCATGTGTGTCAGCTTGATAATTGATTTTGCTGACAGAAGTCGCAGGTACGAGGTTTCCGGGGCGCTGAAACACAATGACGATTGAGTTGACCATCGTATATAGATCATATCACGTACCTCGTGTGAGAAGCCAGCGCATCATCGCAAGTTACATCTAGCAGTTGCCATAATATTGTGAACGTGCGTTGTGCAATGGCTTCGTCTTGTTCTTCCAGATCCACCAATTTCTCGGTATAATTGACAAGTAAACGCACGCCAACAATCTTCATATATCGATAAGAAACGCCGGCTTTCTAATAGGTATACATTATGCACTTACCTTTCGTTTTGACAGTTCTGGCAGCTCGTCGTACTCAACCCATTCGGAAATCATATTATTTTTCTAGATCATAATTATCATAAATCAGACGTATTCCCTATGTAGATTCGTACCTCCACTGTTTTCTGAGTAAGGATTTCTTGTTGAATAAAGTCTGCAATATTTTCGATGCGATCTGACAGAAGTTTAGGCACGTAGCGAGCAAACTCTGTCAATCCTGTCAGAGTGCTGAGTTGCCTTTGCTCAATGGCCATTCCGGCGTATAAGTCCTATCTGTGAATCAGAAACCAGAATTCTAATGCCAGGCATAAATCTACCTCGATTATAGGTCCGCACGCTTCTTCCGCGTCATCCATGTTGCTGAGAATCGTTGCTGCGTATTCCGCTTGAGTTGCGCTACCTTCGCGAATATACCAATGTAATCGATCAACGGCGGGACTGGAAAGGCTATACTTTAACAAACAAGCGCCATAAAATTGTCCGCAATAATACCTGGTTAACTTGAAGTTTGTTGTGCAAGTTTTGGTGATTTGTGCTAGAACTTCGAGATCATCTTGTGCTGAGAGATCAATGCATCAATGATTGTTCGACGTCCTGTAAAGAGTCACCTTTTGAACCAATAGGTTCGTTCATGATATTTTTAATCAAATCTTGGATGTGAGACTGATACATGGCAGGGAATGTCAAGGATATTTTCTATAAAAAAAAACTGAAATGAATATCATAATTTTCTTTCTTTCTTTTTCTTTTATTACCTTGACGATACTCTGAGCAATAAAATTCGGCTCGTGTCCTGATGAATGTCTTCTTCCTCGAGTGTTTCGTAGTATCGTATGAAGATGTGGAATACATGACTTGTTGAGAATGACGGGACATGCTCTGTTCAGTATCATCTCAAATACTTCAGCGACTGCAGGTGAGAGCTGTTCAAGTCGAGAAGTCAAAGTTTTCTAGATTTGTCGTGCGTCACGTAAGTTGCCCGGTCAGCTATCATCTACTTATACCTTCGCCTTGATAATGCGTTTATATTCAATATCCGGGTCTATACTGGTCTTGAGAAGCTTCCAGATGTTGTTATCTTCACTTTCAGCGATTCTACGGAGACAATTCAAGGTACGGGCCTTGTCGGCAAACAGCGCTACCACAAGCACTTTTTAAGCAATTTCTCTTTTCTGCTTTATACGAATAACATACCTGCAATATGCTTCATTAGGTCTTCCTTATTAACCGGTGTAGTAGAATCGATATCCATATCGTCATCCTTTCCAACATGATATACAAGTCAGCGTCATTCTATACCAAGATAGTCTTACAGGACAGCATATTCCAACATACTGATGCATTCGCTCCATGAAACTAAAACATCATAACATTAGTCATTCAAGCGCAACTGTTTCCCGTTCCGGTATTCATACGTTTTCTGCCTATTAATGAGAGATGAAAACGCGACTCCTGCCTTGCTTTGTAAGGAAGCAACAACTGTAATTAATCTCTCCGTTCTCTCAGCGTCATCCACGTTCTCGGGTAGGATGTATTGCAGGATGGTGCTTTCCAATGTTGACCTTAAAAATCGCAGGTGAGAACTTGCATCACAGGTCTGCGACTTACATGACAGCAAGGTCGTCAACATAAAGACAATTAAACAAACTGTCCGGGATCCATCCAAATTTTTCGGTTGCTATCTTTTCATGTGCAGATCTGACAATGTCATGCTAGTTAGGATTTGTTTTTCATCTTGTATTTGAAGTTTGACTTACATCCTAGAATACACGCGGTCGTAGATGCTGCCCAAAGCATGCATGGCTTCTCTTTTAACGGATGTCTATGGCTTATGACTCAATATAAAATGTATGATAATTAAGCAAGTACCTTTTTATCTTTACAACGCATTGCAACCTGCTGTAGTACTGACACATCCATGCTTTGGCGGAGCACATCAATCTCTAAATTTCCAATAACTTTGCATGCTGAAGCGCGGACCTTTTCTTCAGGGTCTAGCAGCTTCTCCTTTAAACAGTCTATGGTTGAATCGTTATCATTTTGCTGATCACCAGTAAGTCGCGAGATATACCATTCAGGTCTGGGGTAACTTCACTGAATTTGCTATAGAGTTCTTCACACGTTTCTAACCATTGCAAACGTATCCACACCGCCTTGTCATTTCGTCTTCAGCAGTCTCTAATTTAGTACTTTGCAAACTGTCGTCGCTATGGACTGACCTAGTCATCCACGTCTTCCACAGGATCGGGTATCGTTGTGTGAGAGATGGACCTTCCACGACGAACATGTTACCAACAGTCTTGGTGGCAGTATAACGAACATTGTATTCATCAAGTTTCATTTCCTCCTCTATTTGTGGAATTACGCTGAGCAGCAGATTGGGTACCACAGAGTGAACCATTTGAATAAGCTCGTGCAGCTTTTGTAGTTCATCCAAATCTTCTGGCGATCCATCACTTCTGCTTACGGCCATCAACGTGTCGGTGAAGTACTACAAAGACTTAATTATACCGTTGTAAAGTGGTTCAGCTAATATACCTGACAGACACGACGTTGAAGAATGTCAGTGCACGTTCGACAAATATCCAATGCCATAGTGTAAGCTATCTCATTCTTAGTCTAAATTCACGGGTTAGTAAATCGTAGACATAATCGAGATGGTGGTGCATACTTTCTGCTGCTCACTGAATTGTTGAAGAAGCAATTCAATCGTCTCCTGTGATAACGGTACATCTTCTTCGATGATTTGGACAAGGATATCGGTCATACACACTTGCACGTTGCGTGGTAGATCCGGACTATGAGACACAATAAGGATCTAAAGATACGAAACGACAACACACTAACTTGATGATGTTGAAGAAATCAGCAAAGAGCATGCTCGACAGTTGTTCGGCATTGCTCAGGTCTGCGATGATGAGGATACTTTTTACTGTTGAAAGACTCTCCAAAAGATAGAAACAATTGGCAAAATTCGGATCGTTTGGCTGTCCGAGGAGTTTTAGCTGAGCAATGAAGAACACAAGTACTTTCTGCAAGCCGTAAATATTGTTACTGCTGACACGATACGGACAGGAATTTACCTTCAGCTCTGCATCAGTGTAAGGGGCATTGGGTGCGAACAATCTCAAAATGTCAGCCAAGCAGCAAGCAGTCAACATCTTAACCGCTTTGCTTTCGTGCTTCATCAGCTGATTATGTACGAGATCCTTGGAAACTGCGTTCATCGATGATTTTTCGACATTTTCTTGCTCGAAAGACTTGAGCTCATCGTGAAGTTTCTACATGGTGTTTAATTGACCGAAATGTGTTGTTACTGCCGTGTACCGTCAATCTTTTCGCTAGTTCAGGTCCTTTAAACGCTTTCCCTTGATTAATGAGTTTCTCTTGGAAATTGAGAGTCTGCAAGCTGTCTATTTCCATCATCAGGGGCGACCAGTAAAAAGAAAGTCAGAGACGCGTGTTCTGAGAAATCGCGTCTTTTTTCTTGGCCACCGTTTGCGGTACTTCAATTTCCAGTACAGTTTTTCCACTTGAGGTTGAGAAAGCACAATCCAGACAACATGAGAGGGGTATTTGATGTCTCCATTTTGGCACGTTTGGATAAAAGGTACATGCCGTTTATCTTGTGCTCAGACTGAATTTCTGGCATAAACAGCACCAGGTATATGCTCTGACCGTAGGACTTTAATATGCGTAACTAGCTGGATCCCGTAATCTGTAGATCACCGACCGTTTGATATCTTTAAATCGCCTTTCCTCAACAGAGCAGCTTACCTTACAGCACTTATGATATCTTCTTAATCCATACTTATGGTATTGCGCTTAAAAAGTTCTCAGCTTTGTGCTGTGCCAACCTCTTTTCCATTTCCCGTGGTAAATTGCGGAAGTGATTCATAAAAGCTGTACTTTTGCATAGTACACAATCGTATTAATTAATTTAGAAGGGTATAGAACAAAGAGGAGGAAGATACAGACATAGAAGAAAAAGACACAGTAAGAAAAAAGTATAATAAGAAGAAGGCATAGAAGGAAAAGACATAGAAGAAAGGCATAAATTATTGTGGATTTTCAGTGAGCGTTTGCATTAAATAAATACTATATGACGTTTTCAAGTCAAATAAATTTTGCGCTAGATGGTGATACGTCTTGGCGTGAAGAAGTGGTTCATTCTGCGTTAACCCAAGGAATAGTTCGCGCCTAGATAACCTCAGTTTTGCATTAAAGTGCTTCAATGATGGTTTTTCAGGTATTCTTCCGAAAGCAGTAAAAATGTCTCAAGATAAGAGAAGGTTTCATCCAAAAATGATCCGTATTCAAAGGCACGCATGAACCATTTTTAAATTCTTTGGCTCTGCTTTTCAAAAAGAAATCCCCGGTAAGGATGTCAATTTATATACATACAGGACTATTCATGTCTTTACGTCTATTCTTTAGCCTGCATGACCTCTGTTCGGAACCGTCTCGACTGTGGTGTAGCCCGTTGTTCACCACCAGGTAAGTAAATGTTGTCACACGCAGCCTCGCTCCAATTTCCACGACAGAACCTCGCCAGATGTTGCATCGCTTCAAGTCCTCTGCATGGCGTCAACACCCAAACTGGGCGCTTGCGCCAGTGTGATCTCCACTGCCGCCCCCATCGTGTCAGATGCGGGGCAGGCTGCCGTCATTGGGTGGCTATGCCCTTCGGGGCTAAATGCTCCGACTGGCATATCCACAAAAACTCCCTGCAGCCGCAGCATGATTTCATGGGAAGAACGGCGACGCTGTCAAGATTAAGGCTAAGATCCTGAAAAAATTCCACAACATTGCTACGTTACGAAACCATCGCTTCGGTGTCGAGAAGTATGCGGCCGACTGCAAACGCTAACTCCAAAGGTGTTCAGCAAGCCAATTTAAAGATGATTATGACATGGAACTGGTCGTACAAGAAGAGCTGGCGGTTAGAAAGAAGCAAGAGCGCACTCAGATGATTTCTCGTGCGAAAGGCAGGATGATCATGGGACAGCCTGTGGATCGAAGCTTTGATGAATATTTCAAAGAGAGCGAGAAAGGCGGATGTCCAGAAGTTTTGTAGATATGAAATTGTTTTCCAAATCGAAAGATGACAAATAAATATGCAACGTCTGAGCGGCCGCCGATGTTCTAAGAAATATGATCGATTGAAATGATCGCCGCTGTACGATAGCACAAACGTTTCTAAAGAGGACGCGCTCATTTTATTTAGAAGGTTCATTTGAACTCGCATCATTCACTAAACTTTCGGACGTTCCGATGAGACATGACCACGCTACCACTAGTATCTCCCAAATCGATGACATATCATAAGGTCTAAACATGGCCTTGTTGAGGATGACGGCAGGTTTTGTCGCTTCAGATCCGATCTCACTCTGAAATGAAGGGAAAAAAAGAGGTCAATATTGGATGTAAAAATATGATCGAATAAAGTAGCCAAGCGATGGTAACAAGTTGCTTCCGATCCATGGTTGTCCTTCCACAGGTCGAGACTGTCAATGCTATTGGAGAATAAACATTATGACAGAGATCCTTATTTTCATATCCTTTCTTACATATGTTCTACACAATAGATACAAGCATACATGTGAGATGAATTGCGCTGGGAATAGTGCTCCATTTTTTGTTCTAGTACAAGTTCCACGATGGCATCAACGTCGTCTCCTTTTTCTTTGATTTGTTTAATAAACTCAGTCATGGTGGTATCCACCTCAAAGGGTGGCGGCCGTTCTTGTTCAAATGAATGCAGAATGTCTGGTGAGAGACGTTGTGTCACCAGGGCTTGAGGGTAGGATAAGAGATGCTGACAATGCACGACAGAAGCAACCTGAATTTCAAACAAAGACCATGTCAGATTAATTCCGAGCATCACCCCGCTTTCATGCCTTACCTTAAGCACATTTTGTAATTGTAAGTCATGCTATCAAGAAGAAGGCCTTTAGCAGCTAAGTGCAACAAGCACCCTTTCTCCAATATAACACTCAAGACATCCTTGCTCGCAGCATCCGAATCTTGACCCGACATCTGTGATAATTGGCGAGATCGAGTTAGATAGTACGCCCAAGCATGAATTTCATATTTCCCAACGTTTTTGTACGTCAGCGCGTGCAGTGAAGGTCCAAGCACTTTTTGGGGTGAACTTTTCTCAGCACTGAAAGCCACTTATCGAGCATTGTCAAGTAACAGGTATACCATTCAACGCCTCCTTCTCTGTCTTTTTCTAATTCTTTCCCATACAACGACTGCCTTTGAGCAAAGCAAGAGCGGCAGCTAGTCATTTCATTATCATTATTATATTTTATCATTTCATCATCATCATGTTAAGCTATTTTAAAAAGCAGCATGTATTCTATATGTAGATACCTTTTCTCATAATATCTAGCAAAGAAAATTCCCGATATCTCTGAAATGAAATGCGCTACCCTGGTGAAGATAGTACGTTGTTACTCCATTCGATCAAGAGTTCAAACACGATTCGAACGCGCCTATTAATTTATGCTTGTCTTTGTCCTTAGAACTACTCGAATTTGTGCTCAAAGTAAGTCTACCCCCTTGTTTGAAGAATTTATTAAGCTTAACAAGCGTAACATCGCGATCTGGTGTAGTCAAAAAGAAAGCTTCACCCCTCAGAACTGTACAGCGTTTGAAGAAAGCGGTTTACACTCAAACTAATTGATCACGGAAAGATCCACCTCATATGTGCCAGGTAAGAGCAACAAAGCGATAAGCTAGTCCCCCAAAGCTTATCGAAGGCTCTCTAGTAAATTGAAGTACGAAAAGTCGGTATGGGAAAGATTGTCAAATCGGCGAATTCGACAGTAAGTGCATTGAATGAGGATTATCTCTACAGTATAGTAACAGTGACATCCTAATAATTACTATAGAGAGAAACAAAGCAAACTTTCATAGATGAAGGCATCAAATCATTAGGGGAGGCCGCGACTGTAGCTTCAAAATTGGTCAAAGAAGTGTTAGAACTAATGCTCCTAACGGGGCGAGACGGGTTGGAACATACCTTTGTCTCGAACTTGGTCGGGGCACTTAAGTCAGGGCACTTCTTTGTTCTGAGCTCGAGCGAGACGGGACAGTTAAGATAGTCGGGAGCGTCGGGAACATAAGTGTATCGAATATTAATTGTAGCATTGGAGAAAAAGTTATTCGAATTTGCATCAGTAAATTAGATTGTGCAAGTTTATTTAAGAATGCAAGTAGTAATCAAGACGTTGTTCACTGATGACTAGAGAAAAAATAATTTAGCATTCGACGTCAGAAGCTGCTTATTTTTTCTTTTGCCTCCACAGTGTAGCTCTTCTGTCTGTTTCACGCCTTCATAGCTGTAGACTGTGAAGGTATTTGTGTCATGTCATACTGGCCAGCACGAAACGCTGATCTTAACCCAATCGAACATCTTTGGGATGAACTCGAACCTCGTAACTCGAAGATAAGATACCAAATCAAGAATTCCAAGGAGGTTATGGCGTCGTTAGTGAGTGAATGGCGTCCCATTCCTCCAAGTGTCTGTGAAAACCTTGTAGCTTCAATGCCCAATAGGTGTAAAGCCCATGACGGCCACACTAGATACTAATATACAATAAAAGATTAGTATGTAAGATTTTTCAGATGTAATAACTTCGAACTGCACTTCCTAGGCATGTTATATGAGAAATAGTACATTGTAGAAAGATAATTTGACGTTTCGCAGTTTACAAACTGTATACAGACTTTTTTTGAGGGAGTGTAGAAACCCAACTGCGTCGCTCCTCAATCTTTGCTGACTGTTCTTTTCAATAGAATGAAAATCTGCCTTTTTCAAGGAAAGATTGCATTTACTTCTCATAAAGTTATACACAGTGCTGCGTGAGGCCTTAAGATTATTTGAATCGCTTCAACAGATGCTCGGTCATTTCAACAACAGGAGCAGAGGGATTAGCATCAATGAAGTTAATAACAGTCACCTTGTGCTCTTCAGTCAAGATACATTGATGGCCTATTTCTTTCACAACTCTCAAAAATGCTGTCGTGGCGCGTATTATATTGCTTAACCCATCTCTGAGCAGTTCGAACGTGAATACCCAACTGCTTCGCTGCCGCCATTGCACTCATACACTTTTCAATCTTCAAATCGAAAAATCTAGCCTTATCCTGGACAATGTAGCGCGCATATTCTCGTTTAATGTTTGCTTCCTTCATAGGAACATCTTCGTCTTCGGTTTTTCGATCAATGTTGGACAACTCAGAGAGAGACACCGCGGTCGGTACTTAAAATGGAAGGTTTTGACCCAGAACAAATTCCTGTGGAGGAACGGCAGCGTCAAATACTCTTCCCTAGCTCGCGATTTAGCGTCCCGCCTCGAATCATGGCGACCTTACGAAGTTTACGCCGCAGCTTTCAGGTTGCCTATACCCAGAAGCAATGTCCCGCAACCAGATTGACCCAACAGTCGCGACCATTCTCTGTGCTCAGACGTAGCGCGTACGGGGAGAACGTTCGCAAGGGGGTATTGCGCAGAAATGAGAAAGAGGCGGCAAACTTCTCGACAAATCCTTCTGTGGAAGCTTTCCGACGTCTTAAAGGTCAAGCGAAATATGTCACCAAAGTGACAAGTTTGACCGTGTTGTCTATCACTGCGCTGACAGCTCTGGCTTGGCAGACATACCACTTGTATGTCGAATTCTGCCTGGAGCCAACGCCCAGCGAGCTCGGTTACAAAGCGCGAAACTTATTGCATGGCGCCCATGTCCGAGAAAAAGTGTCGCCGGATTTCGAAATGGCAGCATTATATGTACGTGAAGTTCTTCGCATCGCACTAGAAGAGAAGCATCTCGATGAGTCTTCTCCTACTCTGATCAAACTGAGACTGCGTCTGGCTGATAATGAGGAGCGATCTGGAAACCTGTTTGATGCCATTACCGAATACACGCGTGGATGGAAACTGCTTTTAGACACGAAAAATGAAGATCTCAGATTCCTGCTCGTACATACGGCGAAAAAGCTCGGCGATCTTTACACACGCGTTGGGGACTTTGATAATGCAGAAGAGTTCCTTGCATGGGCGCTCCATGCTATATCGCAACAAGAGGATAACAATTCTACCGAGTTCGAACGCTTGATAGTTACTACTACTAGTTCATTGGGAAGTTTATACGCCATGCAGCATAATTTCAAGTTGGCTCTACCACTCTTTCTCCGCGCGTTGAAATCAATTCCTGAAACGGATAAGGACGGCGAGACATCGGTTGAAACAAGTTGGATTTGTCTGAAGGCCATCCTTCAAAATCAGCTATCAGAGATTATGTATGGTACAAATCAGCATGAGGAGGCCATGGGCTGGGCACAGGCTTCACTGGAATCATGCACTGCTGGCGTGGAACGTAGCCAGAAGGAAGGTAAACAGGGGAAGACGAAGGATGCCAAGGATTGTAAAGAGTGTAGAAGCGTGGTTTCAAATAACCTTGGAAGATTACTAGAGGTACTTACTGCGATATATTCGTTGATACATGTACTGAAAGATGACTTTTTAGGCCAAGGGTGAATTTGAACAAGCACTGGCATACTTTAAGCAAGCGCAAATGTACGCCTCAGAAATCGACGATTCAGCAGGATCTGTACAATATGCAAAAAATGCCGAACGTATGCAAAAAATGATCGCCTCCAAAAAGAACACCGATGTGTAATCAGCTGAGAAATTAAAAGGAAAAAAGAATTTACAGAATAAAAAGTATAGAAGGTCAATCTCATGTATATAAAGAGGACAAATCAGAAAACACTTTATGAAACAGCTGTATCTTAAGGATACTCCGAGCTTTTGCATGGATTTTGTAATCACCTTGCTAAGCGTCTCTACCTCTCACTGCTCTCCATAATTAGATACAAAGTATTTGATTGCTATTGTGTATTGCACATGTCGAAAGTAATCTTTCTATTGCTATGCATTATGATCATAGTGAGCCATGACCAGCAAACAGAAGATAGCAAGCAGTTCTTCTTAATATCCCTAATGAAAGAACACTTCATCGGTAATTAGGAGCAATGTCTTTGTTCGAATCGGTGTATATGTATCAGTTGCTAAAGAAAAGACATGTCTGGGATACAAAATAGCAACGGCCATAGAGAGCATATGCTAAAGAACAGAGATGAAAAATAGATACATGGGACATCTGTTTTGTACAATGTAAATGACAGTAGTGATGGTGTATAAGGACAGGAATGAGTAAATGGGATGGCATAAATACAAAAAAAATAATGTAATTATCTACACAGAATCAAAGCTGTTCAACGTCGGTGGTTCTCAGCTAGCTGGCTGCTTAGTTCACTATATAACGCGGTTAATACGTAGACTTTGACTTGCTGTATCTACCTTGCGCGGCGTCGCCAGTAATCTCTCTCAATCAGAGCTTCGCTTAATTTTTGCTTGGCTTGTATTTCGTTTTCAGTACTACGTACAGAGAATGGTGGAGATAATCTTGATTGTGCATTGCGGTAGCTATCGACAGTGCTGCCAATTCCCTCCAGCTCCGTTGTGAGTGTCTAGATAAAGAAGGAAAATTAGTACATAAATATGCAATGAGATGATGCCTTTATACATTGCACATTGTCCGTATTTCCTCACGAATTTCCTTATGAAGCGTGCTGATTCCATTTAGTGCGGGTCCAGTTTGGACAGAGCGTGGATTGGCTTCCAGGCGCGCAGTAACATACTCTATTCGTGAATCGAGGAGCTTGCACTTTTCCATCAACTGGTTCCAATAGTTGCTGACATCTTTTCCTAATCCCTCTACAGTTTCGGCTATGTGATCCCATGGCTGATGATCAAAGGACGTCGCGTCTGTTGTGCTATGGCGTCCGACAATTTTTTCGTTGTAGTTGT
The DNA here is from genome assembly GCA_000697055.1 of Saksenaea vasiformis B4078. Lineage (NCBI taxonomy): Eukaryota > Fungi > Mucoromycota > Mucoromycetes > Mucorales > Saksenaeaceae > Saksenaea > Saksenaea vasiformis. Next base: position 15,269 of record JNDT01001179.1, read on the forward strand.
TCTTTTTTTGTGCTGACAGTTGTTCGTGAATCCGCATCAGAAGATCATCATCATCGGCATTATCGAACGATGCGCCAAATCGTGGAAGAGAATGGTAGCTGGGAGATGACTAACATGACTTTATAAATACTTTTCCAATACAGAAGCATACATTACCTTGGCGAGTTCAAGCTCTTCCAGGCTAACTGAGCTACGCGTGCTCTGACTAGTGAACGATGACATGGTATTTGAGAAACTTGAGCGAGAAGAGGAAGGGCAACCATAATTGCCAAAATGGTTCAGTGCAAGACTAGCGGTGGACGATGTTGTGCTGCTACGACTTGATGGACGAGTCGGGGAATCCTGAAGGCCGTTGGTAATAGAATTCGTGTCTCCTTTAGCCGCTTGTACTCGCGAAAATGTAGGAAGATGGATATGGCTGCTTTGGTTATCGTTACCATATCTTGCCTGCAAGGAGCTGAAAGTTGTTTCATATCCTTGAGAATTGCGCCGGTTGCTTAACATTATGTTCGGATCCCAGTAGGTTTCGGAGGATGATCGCTTTTCCGGAGACAAACCTAAAAATAGATGGTGTTAATGTTGAGTGTTTGAAAGGTGGGACTTGCCTTCCTGTTTGGCAAGGATTGATGAAATAACGTCTTGCTTTGTCGAAATCCCGTAAGGATCAATATCAGGCAAAGCAATTTTAAAGGCTGAAGAGCCTCTTCGATGTCGAGACGGATGAGTGGGGTTAATATCTTCATACTGAGAATCCTGGCTAAGCCGTCTTCCACTTGTGCGTTGAGTGTAATTGATGTCGACGCTTGCGCGAGAACTCTTGGATGTAGCGGAGATCTTTGTACCAGATCTTTGGGAAGGAAGAGAAGTTGTTGCTGTCTCAGCTACCATACTCTTTGATCGTGGACGGCGACGCTTGTCTTCAAATATTAAGGAGATGTTCTTCAAGCTTTCGGGCTCGCTGCTCGATGTTGTACCAGTATTTTGGGTGGCAGGAGATGAGCGAGACGGTGTCGGTGTAACTCGCGAAGCCCGAGCTGGCGAAGATGAACGCGAACGACTGCCTCCACTGGTGCCGAATAATTTACTAAGAGTAGGAATACTAGTTGATCGAGACAATGACAATGATCGTGATCTTGAGCGCGGACGCTTTTGAAGCTCCTCTTCCGTTGTCTTGTCATGGATGTAACAAAAGTGGGAGGAAGATCTCAAATGTCTTTCACAAAGAAGAACTACAATTCAAGTTAGAAGAAAATATTTGTCATGTCGAAAAGGAACCAACCATTGTTCCAGAAGACACACTCAAAGTCAACTGTTTTGCCGTCAAGTGCTTGAGGTGTTTTCGTTGCAGTAGCATCGGATAGACTGCGAGGTCTGTCACGCGCTGTACCTAAATGAACTTTGCTGCATATAGAAAGCCTAAAGCCGCGCGTATCCGCCTGCACAAGAGCTACAATCCACGGTGATGCTGCCGCCTTTCTTAGGAGATATTTCATATCCATATCGTCATCTTCTTCGACATAAACAGCGACGAAGTTATTCTAAAGTGCAAGGCGGCGGCGTTAGTCATGCTTTATGGTGAGAAAGAAAACAAACCTTGTATTTTGCTTGCAAATAACTGGTCGGTGTATATATGTTACTGTACACGTCCATATCATTCCAGCGGCGGTGGTAAGCTCTGTCGTTTTCACCTTGAATAGATTATGAGTGACTCATTTTCATTTCTTTGACGGTGTACCATATTGCTTTGACAATGCCTGTGCTTTGCGGAGTGCAGCGATGAACTCCACACCTTTTTGCAAATATTGATGCACTTCATCGGGTTTCACATGGCTTTCTCTAGATGGGATAACTGAAAACAACCTTGAACTCTTTTGGAAGAACGCCTCCCACGACGATGTAGTCGATGCCGGGTTAGGGACCTGGCGCTGTGCAGAGGAGGCACGCAGTAAAAATGAACCTGGTCGATCTACGGAAATATGCAGACCCATTTTGACAGGTGTGTAACAGAACAAAAGTATAGAAAATGACGAGATTTAATCATAGTTGCCTCTTTAGTTTAGTTTGTATACATACCTCGGGCGCCTTCAAAAATCTCGACTTGCTCAATATCCGTCCAGCCTTTAAATTTTAGACTCTGTTCTTTCCGTATCCCTCGTGACATGAAGGAATTATGGATATCATGGAAGCTTTTTGGATCGGAGTCAATGGCGCAGAGGTCGATAGCTCTGCAACTGTAAGACGGGCGAGCAGCGACCATGATGAGATCTGTGAACAAAAAAAGAGTGACAGGCCGGCGGGGCTTATTATTGACCTTGTGTATTTCGACTGCATCTAAATGTGCAATAAGAGACCGCCCTTGCTTCATAATGGAGTCCTTCAAGTCCGAAAACGTATTAACTTTGCGTCACAATTAATTACGCAGATAGATTGCATACCGGAGTATCTCTGATGGATTTACGAAGAGTATGAAACATATTTGCCAATTTGGTTGGGTCGTCATCGGTCATCATTGCTATCTCGCTTAACTTGGAAAGTGCTTTTGTGAGACCTTCGAAATCTGGATGTGTCTCCGGTGTAAACTGCAAAACATCTATTTGCATTATTTTAGTATACAAGTATTGATTCAAAGGGTGTGCGCGTGATGGACTTCACCTTTCAACATCATCGTGTAACGTCCAATGCGCTGCACAGGTTCGATCAATAGGTCTGAAAGCGGTGAATGACATCCTTTGTATTGAGGGTGTTCTATGGCTTTGACGAGGAAACTTCGATAGGCTTGGTTGGATTTGAACTCTTTGTATTGGTACTGTTGCGCTTCCTTTTTTCCTAAAAGATATTTCCTATAGCAGTCAAACCTAACAGCCTATCCCAAAAAGTAAGATTACACATCGGCGCTGTCGTGACACCTTCGGACAATACGACATGATCATGCTTACATGTGTAGCACATATATCGCCAAACGTCGTGCTGTTTTGATCCTCCTGATAATGATGTAGATCTCTTAGGAATCGCTCGTTAGCTTCCAGGATTTCCTCGATATTGAGAAATATTTGAGAACATAGAAAGGAGTTGAGTGGCACTGGTTTGTCTTTTTCCTGGGCATGCGCTCTTAACGGTTGAGCTATGACATCCACAAGAATGTGAAGCTTCTCAACGTAGTTTTCCTCAGTTTCGATAAATTGAGCTATCTGAAACGCCCTTCCATCTTCGTCCTCAACGAACTATGTAAATAGTGAGCAAATGAATCCAACACTCGTGTGAAACCTACGGAGTGGCTCGGTACGACTGCATCTTCCGAATCGCTGACACTGTCAACATCGTCATCGGTGCATGGCGACCCAATGATCTTTAGGAATTTCTCGAAATGATGCTGTTGTTCTGTTCACGTTAAATTTACTCATTGAGTGAGTCTTTGAGCTACGGTGTATTAGAATAATTTACTTTCTGTTCTCGGCCTGTCAGATGCGATAACGTCAATATTCTGACACTATTGTTACTAGGTGAGAAGACAAGTGACTAATATAAGACACTTTACCAAAGGATGTTTGGTATTGTCCAAAAGCATTTTAGTGAAGTCTGCTTCTGGATTCCCATGCTGTTCACGAACGATGTCCGGAAGGTTTTTCTCTTTAGTCAGCTTCCAGCTGTTACTAAACCCAAGGCTGTTAACATCGGCTTCCAAGACCTGCTCAATAGATGCTATGTTAATAGGGACACGTTCACAAAAATCTCACCTTTAAACGCGGTACGTGGCAAGTGCCTGTCAACATGGTACGATGTTTGCCTCTTTATTATTTCTGCAAAAATATCGATTGTCAAATAGAAGATAATAAGCGGATCGATTGAAAGATGGGCGTGGTAGGGAATAACAGGAAAAGGGAAAAGTAAAATAATAAAAACGGACCGACAACGTCTAGAAAAGAAGCGAAGCTGCCGGACAAACGTCTGCCGTGCATTGTTTGTTTTGGTTCCTAAAGAACTCTGCTGTGGCGAATGATTAGTATATATAGTGTAACAAATGATGATGTTCTTACCCTCATCAGTAGCGATGCTCTGTTATTTCATTGTTTTATTAGTGTCAACCTTGCGTGGAACACAAATGCTCCCTACTTTCGCGTGGAGGAATACAGATGTACGCCTATCCCGCCGGAACACATGCTCCGTTGTCCTATCCTACCCGTTTTGTTCTATCCGTACCAGACTAACCCATTTTAGAAATACCTTCACACATTCATTCTTTTTTTTCGGTATCTTACCGAAACCCGGGGGCGCAGTCTGCACCAGTTGTTGCCTCGATCAACAGTCCGTGTCGTATAGAATGAGGGATGTGGCACGACTTTCGAATTTTCCAGGTTGACTTGCCCCGATCCGAACTGCGATTTCCTCCTCAGTGAGACTGACTCGTTTGGGGGAAATTTAAAGCAGGCAAATTACCGAATTGTTAAGTCAGATAGTAACAGGTTCAGATGTCAATGGAGATAGCCTCCTGACGTTCGGTGGTAATCACGAATAGGTCGTCAGAATGATGTTGGACGTTTGGTATCGGTCCGCGACATATGCAAAAATACTTTCTTTTATCGCCATTCGATTGCAATCACAATACGTTGTCGACCACGGATTTATTTGCATTTCAGTATGTTATGTACTGGCGAAAGTTGCTTTTATCTTAAGCTACCTAGCATAGTAATACGTTTTCCTTCTATTTTTCGCTTAACCTTATATCTGACATTCTTCCTATAATATTTGATGCTTCTATCAGATTGAATGTGATTATGCTCAATTATCATTGATCACTGGACTGAAATGAAGCCATAACAAGATGGTGGGCCCTTTCCACAAAAATGAACTCCTTCTCCAAACAACTTGGATTGGTCAAGCAGATCTGGGCCATTCGTTATGAAAATGGAGGGACTATGGACTTGGCCAGAAGACAGCACTTAGAGCGATATGGGTGCCAAAAGCCGTATACCATACGCTACAATCAGATATGTTCGTTCTGGGAATATAACGACTGAAATATATATGCTGGTCTAGTTATAATGAAAAAGACACCGGGTCGAGATCTGCGATCCCTGCATATGATCCGCTATCCTTGCGTGGTTTTAGTGGAGTAGGCTTGAGCCGTTCATCCATAGCCACCACGTTCTGTATTCCATCAAATACACGGTCATCATGCGACTCCTTTAGGCGCAACACAGCGGAGACAGATTGCTCGATGAGTTGCTAGATAAAAGAGTTAATTAAAGAACTATTCTATGATAGCAACATGAGACAAACCTTCAAGTTCCAGAGGAAGTAAACGACTTCTCGGACACTCGTTCTGTCGACCGGGTTGACACTGATCCTGGCTTTCAATACTCTTTCAAAAGTAAGGACCCTGCCATCAGCTGCTGGTCGCATCACCCAGGCCCGGATACAGTCGTCTGTGCAAGATATTGGTGGTCAACAGCGGTCAGACAAAAGTATTCTTCATTCACTTCACTTCTTGCGTACCTTTGCCGCTGGTTTGAAGAAAAATAACCGAAAGTGTTTCTAACAGACACGGATCGGCATACTTATACTTCCTAAGTATCGATTTCAACATTGCTGTACAACCGAAACCACCCTTCACATAATCATATGCATGTTTGGATGAATCGCGTTTGCCATAAGGGCCCGCGGTCTCCAGCAAGAGAACTTCCACATCTTCTTTCTCCAGTAGTATTATGCCATCAGCTTTGTAAGTAGTGTCATCTGGACCAAGTTTCGCGGATAGAGCGGCCTCGCCTACTTTGAAATTATAGGCCATGTTTTCAGGTATATCAAGAAATTTGACCACCGTTCGCAGAAATGGCCATATTGCATGATGGGAGTAAGTCGTCTCTGATTCTGTAAGGTCACAATTTGTCTGTTTGTCATGGATGATATCTGAACTTTGGTGAAGACAATATCAGCCAGTATCATAGTAAGTAGAGAAGTCCCCTGAACTTACTATATATACAGAATCCGTTGTAAAAACTGGTAAGCCATTTTGTTATAGGACTCTTGAGTTTGCAGCTCTGAAAATATAAGTGCCGCACATTCAGATTTTCCCTGTCGATAGGAACAATTAATAAAGAATGAAATGCGGCTTCTATGACATGCTCACATATATGTCTGAAAACAGGACAGACTTCATGTACTTTCGGATTTCTGGTACCATCGGAAAGCCTGGTAGATCGATTGTCAAGTTGATGGCATTGTAAACAACCTGCGGGACGCTACGATGCTTCGCAATTCCAACCCCACATGGTAATATACCAAATTTTTCAAAGCTTAACAAAAGTCAGGTCTAGGTGCCACGAAAATGTTGTTCATTTACCTGTATTTGTGTGCACGTGAAAAATCCGTCTGGCACATAAAATCGTTCCACCGCATCTTCCGTTCTGCGCAACTTATTCTTGAAAGATGATAATTGTTATAAATGGGATACTTCCTCACACCGATTACCTTGTGAGAACCTCTATCATTTGTGCCAGCCGTTCTTTTCCCAAGGGTACCACTTGTCTCGCCTTCTGTGTCTGTATCTACCGGCTATACACTTGATCAATATTACATATCTTCCTACTTGTATTAACAGTACCTCTTGCACGTATGTTTGATGGATGGTACTTATATCCCATTAGTGGGGATAAGACAATGCATAACAGTACTTACCCACTTGCGCTCTGATTGACGATGCTATTTTTGATGTTATTCTTGATACTACTGATGATAGGTTGGCTGTTGCTGGCTGATGAATTGGTAGATTTTGGATGTCCACAAGCATATAGAAGCTACCGAGCTCGCTCGGCTTTAGCAGTATTCTTGCAATTGTCCGCGATTTCTTGCAGCTCATCGGATATGCATAATGAAATCTCCTCACGCGTGTGCTCTGGATTAGCAGCTGAATACGCCAAATAAGCCTCAATGAGACCCCATTTCGCCACTGCAGTATTCGAAAAGTAATGTGGATTGGTGATGGGTTTCATTGCGTGCTCATTTCTTCTGAGAAAAGCCAGGTTACTGTGTTTGTTATTATGCCGTCAGATTGAAACACAACAGCGGTATCTAAAAAATACGTAATTTTGCCCTGACTCAGACCTGAG
>JNDT01001180.1:0-32541 GCA_000697055.1 Saksenaea vasiformis B4078
ATACAAAAATCTGCATTTCCACGGTATCTCCATTGGGTCTCCAAATTATCTTTAAATAGTAGTCTATGCCATCCAAGAATCTGCGACTTCTACTAGACATAGATATCGACTAAAATAATTGTTCTTTTCATTACCCACACGAACTTCACTCTACCAAATATTGGTAAAAATTTGTCAGTCCTGATGATATAGAATGTATAGTTGAGCGTAAATGCTGTGTTGTTTTGGCCATACGCAGCAGTAAACACCTGACTAATACCAGGATCTATGGCACATGGTGTGAAATGATCAAATACATTCTCCATAGTCAAGTCGTCAACTGAAAGGCTCATGTCGATGATTGCAGCTTCCGGTTTCCGAGCTCGAGCAAACTGTATATCAACGCTATATCCATCACTCAGAACAACAGCCTTAAATGCTACACCGCTCTTGTTCGCCGAGTTTTTCAGTTGTTCAAGGCTACATCAGACAGTTATCTAATGAGCTCTTGCTTATGTCTTATAGCCGAGCTTGGAAAAGTCAAATATTTGATGGAACTGAGCGAGCTGAGCGTCGTAATCACTTCCACGTGGAACGCCTGTTAAGACGGCAAGAGCGTTGCAATTGATTGACACAAATCGCCAATGCGTAGATGGTGATGCTGATAAAGAGAACAAACGAGGCAAATCTTTGCACTCTTTTCCTGCCTTCTCACGTTCGTCTTCGTGCATTCTAAGGATATAAGCCAGTACTGGCACGTGCTCTCCAGGGCATGCAGAGAGTCGTTCTGCTGTAGTTGGTTCTACCGGCATTAATTCTGTAAATTCGCAACATATTGTCTCCACGGCGTACTCAACTTCAGAGTCAATAGGCTTGTCAGGAAATGGCTAGTATGGATCACCCTTAACTAAACGTTCGTATACATATATATATATACGTATAAAGTCGTCTTATAACTTCGATAGCTGCAGCGTGGAGGATATCAGCTAAGGTAAATTTTCCATCATCTTGGTCGGATGGTCATACTCGTTATTGTACGCATGCATATAGATAATGGGACGTTTCTAAGCCTTCCTCCGTCATCTTATCATGGTCAAACGAATGATGCAGCCTGAAGGGTGCCTCTCTACGACGGCTATTGTAAAATTCATTCCCAGACAACGCAAATTAATGCCATTGGCCAGCGCAAAAAAAATCTCATTCGAACGCAAAATTACACGCAAAATACGGTAGAAAAAAAGAGTGCCAAAGCAGAAAAAAGATATATTTTATAGCTGTGAAAAAGACGGAAAAATATAATGTCGTTTGAGCCATCACCTCGACCTTCCTCATCCTTTTCGGATCAACAAGCCAGAACACCTGATACCGAGTCTACAAAGATCACCGAGAATGACCATCCGCAGCATTCAAGAAATTCAACAGCTAAACGCAAGTCAAAAAAGACAAAAAAAAGACTTCCCTCAAGGAAAGCGCAGTTAGCCCATCTGGAAGTCATTCAACAACAACTTGACTCCCTCAAAGAAGACTTGGTATGTAGTCTTTTCTTAAGGTTGTTGCGAAACAACTTTAATACTGGCATGTCTGCGTAGGAAAAAGCAAATGCTATCCAAACCAAAATCGAAAATGACGAATCTGTCGAACTGACCGAAGATGAGAAAACCTTACTGGGTAAACGATCCGTGTTACCAGCTCTGGTCGATCAACTAGAAGAGCTCCATGCGAAATTGGTAAAAAGAAAAAAAATGAACGAAGAGTTACGTTTACTAATGTTCATGAATGTAGAGTACACCGCTTATGATTACCAAAGCAACAGGACGATCGTCGTCAGAAAGTTCCGACCGACAAACATTGACACTTCTCCATTTCTTTTATTTGGTTCGCTTGGCGCAACAAGGCTTTTTCTCCATTATTGCGAGTGTTTATCCAGGGTTGGAACCAAATGCATTGGCATACGTGTGTGATCGACTTGTTGGAAGTTCGTTGTTTGTCGCAAAAGACCCATCAGAGACTGTCCGAGCAGCTAAACGCGCAGAAGTGTTCGATCTTTTACGGAAGCTTCAGCGAGGAGAAGATAAGCCTGTGGGCGAAGGCTTTGTTACCACCTTCCGACAGATTCGCGACCTTATTCGTCAGTTGATTGACCTCAACGACGAAGAACAATTAGCTAAAGGTGGCACCATGCAGATTGTATCCGACGGAAACAATCTACCTATTCCGACAAATGCCAATGTAGCGACACCTTCGACTTCAGCAACCGCCGCGTCAGGTTCACCTGTCTGGATTGTTATGCCATACAATAGCATGATGGATGTCCCATGCTATACCAGTCTACCCCATTTACAAGGTCAGATATCCTTTTTTTTTTCATCGCTGGATTCGATTGGCTCATATTGTTGATATATAGGTGCAAAGCCGGTACCCTCTGCACAGCCCCCAGTACAAGAAAATGAACAACCAGTACCACCTCCAACGCTGCAACCCTCATTATCAAAAAATGCAAAGGATGTGGAAACAGGAGACGTCTCTATTGACGAAGGGCGCCAAGATGAGGAAAAATCGGAAGAGAAGCCTGAGGAGTCTAATGAAAAAGCAGACAGCCGTTCTGTGACAACAATCACAGATGGTGAATCTACAAACAATGACGAGGGTTGGCAGTCAAGTGATACAGGTCGCGGTCGCGGTCGAGGGCGAGGGCGAGGACGTGGACGTGGATGGGGCAGAGGACGTGGAAGCTCATTCCAAGGCAACATGGGTTTCAGAGGTGGCCGTGGCTACTCGGCTCGTGGAGGTAAGCGCTGATAATACTTCTTCTTTCGTTTTCTTATACACCCTTTTTCTTTAGGATGGAGTTAAGTCTAACGCCTTCACTATTACCCCCCGCAAACACCATCAATCCCAGCATCAAAAATTCCAAATCATCTAAAACAGCGTAACTGAAACTTCTTTTTTACTGCGTTCATTAGAAAATGGCGTGCCTGAAAACCACACAAAACTACATTACTGTAGAGATTATTTTTTTTCTTTATTGAAAGAAGAAAAACAACAAAAAAAAAGGGAAAAGATGGGATCAATGCCACCACTGTTTCCACGTCTGCCATTCTAATTCCGATCCATCAAAGACGAAGTTGATGCGTCTGATTTCATCAAACCCTTCTGATTCTTTTGGTTCCTGAAGCTTGGATTTGAATGTCCTGAATACAATGTCACTCAGAAGTTCTCTTTTTATCGATGACTGATCTGAGGGCGCAATCGCTCGGTAGACATTGTTATGGCGAGCAAGATGCTCATCCGCTGTAAAATAGAAGCAGCGAACCGGTACGTCCGATAGTTTAGCTAGTTTGATATAGAGTGCACGTGTCGCTTCCTCGGGATTCGTATTATCTATTCGATGATCAGCATTACTGATTCAATGCCCTTTTGCATAACATACCTATGACCACGGATTTTTTCTTGGCCAGCGCCTCTTTGCAGGCCTTGACACATTTATCTCGTGATTTTAATAAATCCTGAACACAGAAATTGCCATCAATTTCTCTCTGTGTTCTCTTTCACAACCGAGACTCACCTGGTTCACATACTCATATCCCTTTGGTACAAGATATTTATGGGCAAAGTAGGATTTGCCACAGGAAGGGTATCCCACAAAGACAATCAGTTCCTGTTTATCACCAACAAGCGTTGACTCTGGGAGATCGGAAAGTGATACTAGAAAGGGAAACATGTAAGCTGATAGATTGAAGGATAAGAAACATACATGACTTTGGGTACTCGTGAGGAATAAATGGACCCCATGAGAACGGTGCTTCAGGTTCCTTCAAGAAAAACGCCTCTGGCGTATGAAACGGTATACCAATGTTAGCAGCAAATTTTCTACAAATCAATTAGGCATCTCTTTCTAAAAAAAAAGCATAACTCTTACCTGTCACTACATGAATGATCCTTTCTCATTTTCGGCTTCCAGCCATTGAGGCGACCGGCAGCGTCGCCAACATAAAAGCTCTGATCCCTATCTATGAACAAATTCTTTAACGAAATTTATCATGACAATGAGGATACTTACCAATTGGCACGCCTTCATTTGCATGTTCCTCAAACCACTCCCACATGGCGGTTCTTGGCTTCCGGTACTGATCCTTACTCATTGCTGCTATCACCCATACTGGCATCGATAACTTGGAAGCCTTGTAAGCGTCAAAACGAAGTGATACATGAGTACTACCTGGTTTGTGATGTATTCCATCTTCTTCTTGAAACTATCAACTCGTTCTTTTGATTTCAAGCCGTTTTGGTTTGAGAAGATGACTATCTTGTACCTGTGATTTTTTAATCCAGATGAATATCAGGATGTTGGATAGTAGTATTTCTGCTTACTCCTCTTTATGAAGCTCGTCTAATTTTTGAGGTATGCTCGTATGCCACCATTTCCAATCATACTGATTCTTCGCGTGGACTGCGCCGCTTTTTGGTGTGATTAATGTACCATCCTGTCAGACAATAACAGACTTTAACTCCATCACTTTCTCACGGCATTCCAATGTACCAGATCAAATGCTGCTATTTTTCTTCTTCCAGCTTCCGTTTCACGGCTTCGTGCAATGAGAACAGTCTCAAGGCTACTCAACCATTTGAGCGATCCTCCCGTCATTGTTTGGTTAAAGAAAGGATGAACTGCTGCGGAAATTCAAAAATGAGAAAGGAAAACGAAAGCGTTTGACAATACCTTGTTGTTTTTGTCTCTTTTCTGGGTTACCTGTTTCATCAGCCGTTGCCTTCCGCTTCATTATGGACAAAACAAGGAAAGGTGTTGACTGTCACAAGCAGCGGACAAACTGCACGTATTAAAGAATTTTTTTTGCGCTTGTCGCATAAATTACTATATTGGCTTGCTTCTTCCATGCGCTTGGTTGTTGCTATGGATCCTGATGATTTGCCAACACTGATGCAAGGCACGCTACTTTACACAACGACTAGGTCATCCAGAATGCTCCATTTGCACATATGTTGCGCACCTGCATAGTTTGATTGAACCCACATTTTATTTGGATAGGTGATCATCACATCATTGAGCGGCACCCCTCTCTTGGATTCACAAATATCACAACGTATATGTTTGATCATGCAGTGGTCAACCTTGTGCGTCTCTTCAGCGGAAATTTTAAGCCAACGGAACATTCCCGTAAATCGACCGTTGCAAACCAGCAATAAAGTTTGGCTTCAAAACATGGGAACTCGGATAACTTTACCATATATAGGAGCTGTCTCTCTCTTCACATGGATTCACAATATCGGTAAACATTTGCTGAATGGTAAAAAAAAAAAAAGAAATCGCATTTGTATGGCCAACACGGCACCATGAATTGAATTTTATTTATGGACAAATGGAAAAAGAAATACCATTTCTAATGTAAAAAGAAGACAGGGAATAACGTACAAAAAGAAAGACTAAGGATGTGATTTACAAAAGCTTTTCCTTCAACAAGTTCTCGAGCTTGCCACCATCAACGGCGAAGTTTCGGATACCTTCAGACAACTTCTCGGTAGCCATGGCATCCTGGTTCATGTCCCAGCGGAAAGCCTTCTCGTCGTTGAAGTACGAGACCTTCATCATCTTGACAGCATAAGCATCCTCAACGCTCAACTTGCGTTCAATCTTCTTGGTGTCCTTTTGGAGTTCGGCCAAGAGAGCAGGAGAGATGGTGAGGTAGTCACAACCAGCCAACTCCTCAATTTCGCCAGTGTTGCGGAAAGAGGCACCCATGACGATGGTCTTGTAGTCGTACTGCTTGTAGTAGTTGTAAATGCGCGAGACAGAGACGACACCAGGATCCTCGGAAGATTCGTAGGTGCGGCCAGTAGACTTCTTGTACCAGTCAAGAATACGGCCAACGAAGGGAGAGATAAGGGTAACACCAGCTTCGGCACAGGCGACGGCCTGAGGGAAACCGAACAACAGGGTCAAGTTACAGTGGATACCGTGCTCCTTCTCCAAAACGTGCGCGGCCTGAATACCTTCCCAGGTGGAGGCGATCTTGATCAAGATACGCTCCTTGTTGACACCAGCCTCTTCATACAACTTGATCAAGCGAAGAGCCTTGGCAATGGTACGCTCCTTGTCAAACGAAAGACGGGCATCGACTTCGGTCGAGACACGGCCAGGAACGATTTGAAGAATCTCCTTACCAAAGTTGACCAACAGCTTGTCCGTTGCAAGCTCGAGCTGTTCCTGCTCAGAGCTATATAACACACACATGTATCTTGTTTACTTACACTTCTCTTTTATTCTCTCCTCCTTACCTGGCATTGGCCTTGGCATAAGCAATAGCTTCATCAATCAACTTGGCGTACTGGGGCTTCTGAGCAGCAGCCAAAATCAAAGAGGGGTTGGTGGTAGCATCCTGGGGCTTGTACTGGGCGATAGCTGTTTAATAAAACAGGTCAGTCGTTTGTTGTTTTGCTACCAGGAAGTAGGTTTGCTTACTTTCAAAGTCACCAGAGTCGGCAACAATGGTGGTGTATTGCTTAATTTGCTCGAGAACAGACATGATATTTAGAGAAAGAAAGAAGGTCCAATCTTTTCGTGTCTTCCCTTTCCGTCCTGGCTTTTTAATATTCCCGCGTCGGAGTTATGAGTCAGCAACGCGGGAGCGTCATCTAAGCAATTACGTTTGATCTGATTGGCCTTTCGAGCGTACCCTGTTTTTTTTCGTGACGCTTCGTTATCGATGAAACTGCTATGATTACTCTCGGATAGAGGCAGTAAGTAATTAGCGGTACTACATGCATATAAAGCAGTGGCATTTGTTTTCTTTTATTCATAACACGTTATCTTGCTCCTTCGTCAAACAGTGATTCCACGTCATTGGAGAAAAGAAGTAGTAGCCAACTGTCCATCCCGCTCCGCTTTTCTTTCTCCTTCATCCGCCAAAAATTAATGAATTTTGGTAACCCAGAAACCCGTCGCTTCGTACCGAAGTGTGAAAGCGATTCTGGACCAAAAATGCAAGTTTTGGGGACATTGTGTGACTGTGCTAAAGTTGGGGAAGTTGAGCACAGAATCTGAAGTTTCAGGCGGCTTGCACCTGATCATAAACAGGTACATAAGAAGCTATAAGTTACGTTTATGAACATTGTATTATTGAGAAAGTAAAAGATGCATGCGGAAACTCAGCTACAAGTGCAACGTGTACCATGCAAGTCAGCATACACGTATCCGAAACGCCGCAAATGTCATGCTGGTTAAGGGAGCATATCATACCGACGGGGTATCTATACTAAAATTGAATACTAGACAAGCAGTAATACGAGTCTTAGGCGGCAATTGCCTTTCACAGGCCATGCACGCGTCGAACCGAGGCCGGTTGACAAGCAAAATGCGGATCAAGTTGATAAGAACTAAACGGTGGGAGGAAATTTCCATCCCCACACAGAGAAAATCTTACAGCGCAACATTTTTCGCGGCGTTTACACCTCGATTCACGGTGCTGCAGCCTTCATAAGGCCAGAGCTGCTAGGGTTCACGCAGGAAACATCAATCGTTTCTGCAGCACTTCCACAGGTGCAGTGGCTTCAGACACCAATGGCAGGATTTGCTAGTGTTGAATTTATGGACCATGGAGGATGGCCGAGTTCTCCGGAACGTCTGCAAGTCGCACGAATCCTCCAAGTCCGCTTATCATATGTTGTCTCCTTCGAAAGATTTCCTGTGAATTAAACAAATACACATGTTTAAAAGTGCGTATGTTATTGAGTAGCAGTGATTGATCTGTCAGATTGGGAGCTGATTTCATATCTACAAAACTTCTGGACATCCGCCTATAATTAGAGTTCTTTTTCGTCTCTGTTCCTTTCGAAGTCGTTTAACTCTCTACGCGCTTGGCCTTCGATTGCTGGATGGATTGCTTGCTTGCCAGTGTCCATAAAAGCGAATTTTGGATTCAGAGACTAACTCTTCTGGAAAGCACCTTCGTTCGGTAACAACACTATAGGGACAGTGTTCACTCATTTTAAATGAGATTTCCATTCAAAGCGCGGAATGAATGAAGTGTGAATGAACATGCAAAAGACGAAATGGGCGAAGAATAAATGGACGTTCAAATACGCGAGTGAGTGTAAAACGAATGAACGTTCAAACAATAAAATGAATGCAACCGCTTCACTGATTATTGATAATGCATCTGCTAACTCTAAACTAGGTGTATTTCACAAACGACCTCCACGCTCACGATCGTTTTGACAGCATAAAAACATGCTATAAAGGGATTACGTATGCTATGTGCTTACGTGTTCACAACAGGTGCTTAACTCGTTAATTTGGCCAGCGCAGCCTTGTTATTTTACCCGGTTTACAACATCGGATAAATTTCTTTCTTTGTTGATGGAATTCTTCGGAAAGCAGTTCATTATCGCAGCAGAGTAAAGACTTCCGCCTGTTTACAAAAGGAAAAGACGAAAACTATATGCAGAAATGTAAAAGGCCACACAGCTGCCGTCTAAGACTGTGCATTGCAGATACAAGCAAGTGACACAGAAAAGCACCTTCTGAGTTGACTTTGGATAGAATACCGATCTTTAGATGTAGGTTTATGTCCTCATATGTGACCTATAGGACAGTCTCGTCGACGTCGCTGATGCTTATTTGCCGCACGCGAGGGTGTCTGTGATTTCTGGAGGTAAAGAGTTTGGTTATCTGCCGTGCCTTGTTCGAAAGCTTTCCCGGTGAAAATCAATAGCACGTCTTCTTCCATAGAATTCTACACTGTCGTCAATGGTGTCTCTCCTAAAGTTGTATCGAGTATGATCTCGACTGCATGCGTATCTCATTTCAGGACGCTCGTACCAGCCTTGATTGAGAAAAGCGGGCAGACTGATCCATCTGCGTGTATTGACGGCGTAGAAATCGTTGAGCATTTCGATCAGCCATTAGGATGCTGTAAACAGATACTCGCATGGTTGTGGTTGTCTCTATTTTGGAGCTTCCGTCCTTTTGTTGGCAACACAACTGAAATACTGATCGTGTCATAAAATGCTCTGAGCACGTTTTGCGTTCCATGCTGGCTTCTTGAAATATACTTCACAATGAAAAGAAACATAGACATGAAGATCAGCGTGCTAAAATGGAAATTGATCGGTAGTAGGTAATTAATCAGTGACGAAAAACAATACTGATTAATTGCTCGCTGTTTGTCATTGCAAATAAAAATGGAAACCCTGGTAAACCACGGCTATTAACCATAACGACGAGGATTTACTGAGACAAGAAGAAAATTATACACAAACTTTGCTATCATTTGCCACATATCAAATGTCCAATTTGCATGCAATATCTGAAAAGAAGCCCCAGTTTCCCATTGCTTGAGCGCAGACATGTTTTAAGTGTGTGCAAAATGAAAGGGGAAATTATACGGTGATACCTTGCGCATGAAAGCGAAGGATCGCAAGCGAATGAAGAAACCGAAGAACGTTGCATAGAAAAGCTGAGCGTTCAAATTAGGGTAGCCGGGGTTTCGTAGCCACAACACCTAAGCGTATGTAGTACTGTTTTAAAATTCTTGTATTCACGCTACCACACCGCACAACTACGCAGCTGCCAAAAGTATTTTTTTTGTCATTATTAAGCGCAAAATTTTCTTGCCATACAGCAAATAAGAGCCTGGTACACAGCCTGCACTAGATCGTTTTTACACGCCTACACTGCTACCGTGTATTGAACAAATTTTTACGCTAATCCATATAAATTTTGCGTCCATGAGGAGCCACTTTTACGCTAAGAAAAGAATCAAGTATGCGTTCGTTAATACATAAGTTGGCAATAAATCCATACACTAAT
The DNA here is from genome assembly GCA_000697055.1 of Saksenaea vasiformis B4078. Lineage (NCBI taxonomy): Eukaryota > Fungi > Mucoromycota > Mucoromycetes > Mucorales > Saksenaeaceae > Saksenaea > Saksenaea vasiformis. The sequence continues at coordinate 9,806 of JNDT01001180.1, forward strand.
TACACGAACGCGGCCTCTCGATGGACGCGAAATTCATATAGACAGCATAAAAATTTGTTCAGGGTTAGTAAATGGAACAATACTTGGATGTCATTTTACTTATCCCGAAGGGTATTCCTACGCATTCGCAGGTGCCGCTGCCCGCACCATTTCGGTGGGGGTTGGGAAAAAAAGTTCGTGGCTTCCATGGAGTGGCCAATTTCTTTGTTTTACGACGAGGAGTCTAAACAATCTATCAAAAGACATGAGTATCTGTGTGTATAATCAACCCCAGTACGTACCGGGAACGTTTCATGTGGGAAACGGAGCCAAAGAAGAAAAAAGGAATCCATGCGTTCCTTTAAATACTGTCGCTTTAATGCTTCCGATTGGTGCGTTGGGGAACCCATTACAATGGACGAGCGCAATACACCTTTGATGTAGAAGCAAAGGTACCTGATTCTCTGCGCAAAGATACACTGCTCTTTACCGCAACGTTGGGTGTGGTTAACGCAAGATAATATTTGGATGATGCAAATGTATTCAAAATCCAGTATTTTCTGCTTATCCTTCTCCACTTCGCTTCGCTCATTCCGTTACAGCCGCACGCGGCTGGGGCAGATTCCGTCTTATTTTATTAAAAAGAAAAAGATCCTTTTCGGCTTACTGTCCGATTGTAGCAAGAGATTGCAGATAAAACGGTATGAAATAAGAGAGCTTATAGGAAAATGACATGTTGAAAGGGATCCAGCAAAGTGATATTGGGGGTTGTACCGTACACTAAAAAAGAAAAAAAATGGACCTCTTCCAAGCAGAAAATGCAAGGCACCACATAGAACTAGTTGCGAATAGGCATATAACAATACGGTCCATTGTAAGACGATACAGAATGAAGAAAATATCGCAGGAGAAGGCATGGAAAAAGGCTACATCGCAAAAGCACATTTCAAACCGGGACACTCTGAAAGGGATACGTAGCAAGATGAAGTATTGGAGGAACATACAGATTGCGTAATTGTGAAGATATGATGGAAGCAAGATACACTGGGCCGATGTGCATGTAGATGTTCGTCACAGGAAGCCCTTTTTACCTTCGCTTTGTTCATCTCCGATTGCACATTCTTTTCGTCGACTCATATTCTTTAGAAAGAAGATATGGACACATAACGATGATGGATAAAAATTCAACATAAAAATGTGTACATACAGTAAGAGCTTGAAGACGTAGCTGTGAGCAAGAACGATGAAGATGCTATGGAAGTTTCTGAAGAAGAAGAAGCGATATCAACGTAGGGAGCACTGCGAGAAGATGCATCGCAAGGAAACAGCATTGACACACTATTACAGCAAGTATATCCTGATACACGCAGGAAGCAATGGTTTATCCTCAATTCTGGCAAGAAATATAATGCAAAAGCGGAAGAGTTACAGCATAATCAAAGAAGAACAGTAGAAAATAATCGAAAAAAGATCAACCACCGCTGACGATAAAGGTGTTGGTAAAATGGTTCTGCGCGCAAAATTTTTTTGAAAATACAGTATATATATAGAGTAGATTGGCTATTTGCCAATTCCTTTGATGGATGGCAGCCTTGATTGCAGTTTTGCTTATAGTGAGCCATTATCTTCATATATCTCAAAGATAAAGAATATAAACGTATGCCGATAATTTTATTTTCAAGTGTCTATGGCTTCAAGCTGGACACCCAACAACCTAGTATAACATGTTTATGACTGTACCTAAGCTCCAGAATGTGGTTTCTCTTTTTGTAGGATCAAACTTGTGGGAGAATTACGAGTATTGGTCTGTACAAACCGCGTCAAATTAGCAAATGTTGCTCGCTTAACTAGATGGGACCAAGTTTTCGTATTTTTCTTGGATGCATAGAGAGCGAGATAAGGCTTTGCACGATCATTCGTTATGTCATCTTCAGGAATTGCATTTTCGGCTTGATATCCCTGAAACAATGTGGACGTCTCGGTTATCTGTATAATGCTATTCTCGTCCCTTCCTTCGTCTTGGTCTTCTTCCTGCCGACGGGTAAATGACGTAAAAGAGCGTACGCGTCGGAGACTAGGTCTATGACTTGTCTGAATAGACTCTGCACTCGCTACGGATTTCAACCAGGAGCGCTGCGGCATCCTATGGGTGATCGCGGCCACCTGAGGTGTCTCTGGTTGAACTTCCTTTGAAAGCGGACGATAATATGGATGGCGTGAGATATCTTCTGCGGTAGCTAGCTCAATGACCCAAGCGTTTTCATCTGGAATCCGAAGTAAGGCGTGCTCTTTCACGATAACAGGGTGCAATTGGCCTTATCATGTAGTGAAAAAATAGAAAAACTGAATTGTCAGTAAACATCATGAACAAAAGTAGTTTGACCTGTACTTGATCGTGAACTGTATGGATCAGTAACGTTCCGTTTGTTGCCACTGATACCGGTCAATTTGCTAACTTGGTTCTTGCCAGGAGGTGGTTTTTCCTTCTTATTGATATTTGTATCGGCAGTAGGCGATGTTCGCAATGAAGTTGCAGGCGATGTTACGGAAGATAGATGTGTTACCGAACAAAGATAGAGAATCTGCCGTAGTGCAATGACATCGCCATGGAGAATCAGTTTTTTACGGCCAACAGCAATATCGGCATTCAGTCTATCATCTGTGGAGGTATCGTCATCACGACCAAGGCCTAACCCTGGCATTTCAACCATCCATTGAAAGCTGCTGGTATCTTCTGATGAAGGGGGTTTAACAGTGGTATCCAGTAATTCGACCGAGCGCAGTCGTGCCAAGTGCTCACGAGACGGTGTCATGTGCTGGTGGCCGACCCGTGGTTCCTCCGATGGTGGTGAAGCTGTTGACCTCATCAAGATCATCGTATGGGTTGAACTCACTGATGAAAAAGGTGTATCACATGCAGGATATAGGTAGAGTTGACTCCCACAGCGAACATACTGGGATTGATAGGATGAAGAGTATTTCGGCTGGTTCAGTAATGGTGCCGTCGTTGAAAATCGCCATAGATACTGAGTATCTCGCGTTGCTTCAGCAGGAGAAACGGTTGAGAAAAGGAATGATTCCCGTTCTGCTGCGTCACGATGAGTTTTCCCAACATGGGGGCGCCAACTAAGATAGGCGGATGTACAGACATTGCGTAACTTAAACGGTTGATGCAATGGTATCCGGTGAACGAGGCACTTCATCATGGCCTGAATGGTTTCTCGTGTCGAGTTAGGTAAAAATTCGTAGATAGGACGGACGTCATTCCGTTTGATAATGACCCAAGCGTCCGGAGAACAGCTGGAAGTTATTTCTGCTAGAAAACTAGAGGATTTGCTTAGATCGCCAACAATCAGGATGCTTACTCTTTTTATTAAGCTGATGATGCACTTCATCTTTGGCCATTCTTAATCGGGCAAGCCTTTCGGATTCGTTGGTGTAGGTATACGTTTTCTGAATGTGTTGTTTCTGACCCAATACGAGCTTCTGCGGCCACAAGAACCCAAAAATATGCCAGACATGACAAAGCTCCTGCCATGCTCTCGTTGGTTGATTAGGCCAGTATTTGATTGCATTGTCCAAGGCGTGCTGAAACTTAATGGTAGTGCGCAGGATATGATGGATCGGGAACCATGCACACGTCTCGTAGTGTAACAAATGCAATGTTTTCTGAAAGGGTTGCTGCGGCGCTGGATGAAATAACGAATAACATTCAGCCAAAGCATGCATAGTTGTATCATCATTCAAACTCCAGAGGACACCCGAATCAATAAGATTGGATGTCCAGTTGCTCTGGGTAACAATATAAGCTCTGGACTGGTCTTCTGCGACAAGTCGTATCGTCGGCATTTCCTGCAAAACGAAGCATGGCTCTTTTGCTAGGTCGCCGGAAGGTGAAATAGCATTTCTCCAACAAATACGACTTAATATCTGTTCTGTTGAATCTTGATCCATTATTGTGTGTTGAAAAAAAGGGAAGAAGAAAAAAAAAGGACAGACTATATAAACTTCATTTTTTTTTCCCTGGTGACTGTGCCTGTTCGTCCCACCTTTCCAACAATGGCCAGTAGTAGTGTGCACCTCGTGAAGTTTGACCATCAGGTGGCAGGCCATGATCGTCTTCTTCAGCTACCCAGTAACGACCTCATTGTGATAAAACCTTGTACACAAACAGAGCTTACGTTTTATCAAACAAGCAAGCAGCATCCTGAATTCGATGAGTTTATCCCTGAATGTTACGGTAGTTTACGTGCTGCCACACAATCAGAAAAACACATTCTCGAGAAGGAAGCAGTAAACAAGCTACCCGATCAAGAGGGCGTGACCACACTTCCTCCCGAACTCCAGGAAGAATTGAATGCTTCAGGCAATAAGCCTCCAGATGATATCCTTTTCATTTGTCAAAAGAAAGACAACTGTATTGACCAATGACTGTCCTTAACGCCTAAGAATACAGCATTTATGCTTAGAAAATGTCCTTTATGGTTTCACAAGGCCATCTATTCTGGATTTGAAGATTGGTGACAAGCTTTACGATGATTTTGCAGATGAAGCAAAACGGGAGAAAATGATTCTTAATGCAAAGAACACAACCATTGAGACACTCGCCCTTCGCATTTCAGGAATGAAGGTACTGATACAGATTGTGAAATGCTGGACTAAATTGGTAATGATAAAGGTATACGACACAGTTGGGCAGGAATACAGGATATATCGTAAACCATACGGCCGATCAAAGACGAAGGATGATATGATTGATGCGTTTCTTGCCTACCTTTTCCCAACAAGTTCTTATGGACAGCAATCTACACCTGATACAACCATGGAAGATCCCGAGCAAAATTCGGAACGAACCACACGGATACCCAGTAAAAAGATCCGGTGGATCTTGGAAAGCTTTATTGACGATTTGACGGACATACGAACATTTGTGGCAGCGCATCCCCAACTAGAATTAACCGGTGCATCTCTTTTGTTTGTTTATGAGGGCGATCGGACTGTGGTGGACAAAGTCTGGCAACGGATGATAGATGAAGAGAAGATACAGTATATGGACGAAGAAGACGAAGAAGAAGAGCCACCAGCCAAGATGTGCGACCTTCGTCTCATTGATTTTGCTCACTCAAGGTGGAACGCAGCAAGAACGCAGCAAGATCGAGGTATCCTTAAAGGAATGGACAACACGCTAGATCTGTTGAGACAATGCCTTGAACGACAGCGTCAAGAAAAGTTATAAATGAGATATACAAGAAGAAAAAACAACTTTTTTTAGAAAAAAACCACTTGGATACTCACAGGTATCCCTCGTGACTTAGGGATTTTTCTGAAGTTATCAAGATCTTCCCCATTTTCCTTTCCGTTGAAATTTATCTAGGGCAAATCTACTAGCAAACGCAGCCTGCAACGGCTATTAACTAAAGAGTGCACTTTAAGCTATGAGTCCTAGTTCCTTGCGCGAGCGTAATACAATAAAAAAGCTAAATCAAAAGGAATAATGATGTTAAAACAAATGAAGTATTTGATATGCTTTAGCGCTGATGGTCCATCCCAGACCCGGGGGGTGTTTGGTCCACTTTGCCCTGACTAACCTTGGTATAAGCTTCGACACAAAATCACACATGGCTTCTTGTCCTTATTTGTACATGACTTCCGTCCCAGATCATCCTGGCAGTGGAGCAACCTATCGTGCAGTAGATTGGTTCCACAGAATTATATTCTTAAAAGATTCACTAGCGACAGATATTCGGCTATTCCTTAGCGGAATATGGCTCTTTAGAGTGCGAAATTTATTTTAGAGTAGAAAACATTATTCAATAAGCAGTACAGATGACAGAAGGAATACATACAAAGTAAGAGAAGGAAAAGAAAATACGAGAAAATGATGAGAAGATAAACGAGAGTGCATATATCTAATAGGAATACATATCGTCCCTTTGGTTTTAGTTGGCATTCAATGATTGCTGATGGACCAATTCACTGTAGACGCCATTTAGTTCCAGAAGTTCCCAGTGTGTTCCTTGTTCGATAACGCGACCATCTTTGACTACACAGATAAGATCAGCATCCTGGATGGTCGAAAGTCTGTGAGCAATTGTAATTGTTGTTCGACCGCCTTCTTGCAGGATATTGTCAATAGCAGCTTGCACGATTTTCTCGGATTCACTATCAAGGGCGGAGGTCGCTTCGTCCAAAAGAAGAACTCTTGGCTTTCGAATAAGAGCACGAGCTAATGTGGGAAAATAAGTTAGATACCGTTTGTGACCATATTATTCAGTCAACTTACCAATGGCAATTCGTTGTTTTTGACCACCAGATAATTGCGAACCCTTGTCGCCAACGCGTGTATCGTATCCTTTCGGCAAACTCATGATAAATTTGTGAATGTTTGCGGCTTTGCAGGCTTCCACCACATCTTCTTGAGTCACTGCTTTGCCATCATCAACACCGAAGCGGATATTTTCACCAATAGTCATGTCGAACAGGACAGGTTCTTGGCCAACGAGAGCCATGTGGCTACGCAGATTTCCCAGTGTGAAAGCATTGACGTTGTGGTCATCCAGGCGAACGGAACCCTTGGCAGGGTCGTACCAACGCTGAAGCATACCGATTGTTGTAGATTTGCCGCAACCAGAAGGACCGACCAAAGCGATGGTATTGCCAGCCTTGCCTTTGAGATGGAATTCGCCATTAAAGATAGGGACATCTGGACGTGCTGGGTAACGGAAAGCAACGCTATCAAAGTCGAGGTCGCCGCGAATCTTGTCAGAGGTTGGCTCAATGCCTTCTAAATCGGGATCGATTTTGGGTGTGCGGTCGAGGAGATCAAAAATAGCGATTGCCGAGTATTTAGCCTTGGCAAAAGTTGATGTGAACACACTGGCACGACCAACACCTTGAGCAGTGATCATAATGGCCATCATCGTGGTAAACATTTCTTCGAACGTAATCATACCGATTCCCATAAGACGGATACCGGCATAGAAAGCAACAGCGTTGGTGTACATGGTGATACCCTGCTGAAGTGCGTAACCAATGGAAGCTGTAAGCGCCTTGCGTTGGGCAAGTTTGTGAGGTCTTTCCGTTGCCTTGGCGTATTTGCTTTCGAAGTGACTTTGTTTGTTTAGAGAGGCAACAGTACGGATTTCTTTGATAGCTTCACCAGCGACTTCACCGCTCTGTTCATTGGCCTTCTTGGTCTTGTCTTCGAAACCACGGTGGATTTTGCTCTCATACGCCGTCGATACAATAATGAAGGGAGCCATGCAAAGGATGATAAGAGTCAAGGCCCAGCTGTTGACAAAGGCAATCACCAAACCTAGTATAGAAGTTAGTATACAGTGTTATTTACTTTTGTCTGTTCCTACCAGTAATTGCGGTTACAATAATCTGCGTAACATCACCCCAGGTCTTGGTCACCATTTCGTTGACGTTTTTAGCATCGATAGCCAGTTTGGATGTCAAGGCACCGAGATTGTGGTCTTCATCATCAAAGAAACCGATTTCTTGCTTCATGTACACACGGAAAACAAGGCCTCTCAAACGCTCAGTGAACCGTTCGCCAGCAATCTCAAAAGAGCAGGTCTGTGTAGCAAAACCGAGGAAAGAGCCAATACCGATTATAACAAATGCAAAGGCATACAGGTTGGCACCTTGCATCGGACCAGGAGCAATGAGATGAGGATCAGAGTTTGGATCTCTCAAGGTAAGGATAGTGATCACACGTGCAAAGATGAGAGAAAACAAGGGAAATACCACACCGGCGATCATAGCACCAATACAGCCGCTTGCGAGTAGAGGCCACTCAGCGCGCATCATTTGCAGAACTCTGCCCACTGGAGCCTTTTGCTTCTTTGCTTGTTTTTTGTCGGCTTTTTCCTTGCGAAGCTTCAATTCGTACGCATCAACAACGGAAGACTCGGTCTGAACACGCGACAAATTGAGTGACGGCTCCTTCTCCGTTACGATTTCGATGTTTTTCTCCAATTCGGCTGTTTCTTTCGCCAACAGGTCATCATCGTCGATTTCTTGGGCAACGTGGCCGACCTTCTCCGTAGCGATTTGCTGTTTTCTAACGAGTTCAGCATAGACGCCATTCAGCTCCAGTAGTTCGTTGTGTGTGCCTTGTTCGATCAGGTTTCCTTGTTCCATGACAACGATAAGGTCGGCATTGCGAATAGTAGACAGACGATGAGCAATAACGATGGTAGTACGGTTTGCAGCTGCTGCATCCAAAGCTTTTTGTACCAAACGCTCAGACTGAGTATCGAGAGCAGAAGTAGCCTAGAAAAATAGTCGATTAGTTTCATCAAAAATTAAACATTATATGATCCATACCTCGTCCAATAACAGAATAGAAGGATTCTTCAAGATTGCTCGAGCAATTGCCACACGCTGCTTCTGACCACCAGAAAGCATACCACCATGCTCACCCACGAGTGTGTCGTAACCACGTGGTAGCTGAGAGATAAACATATGGCAGTTGGCTTTTTTACAGGCCTCGACGATTTCATCCTGGGAGACTTCGCGATCGGTAATTCCCATAAGCAAATTCTGGCGGATAGTCATGTTGAAGAGCACCGGCTCTTGACTAACTACACCGATCTGTCGACGCAGCCAGGTCACATTGATGTCGCGCAGATCGTGACCGTCCAGTAGCACTTGACCTTGGAGGGGATCGTAGAAACGCTGGAGCAGCTGCACGCTGGTAGATTTACCCGAACCGGACGGACCAACAAACGCAACGGTCATTCCTGGTTTCACCTTAAGGTTGAGGTTCTTGAGCACGGTGATATCCGGTCGTGTGGGGTATTTGAACTGAATGTCGCGGAATTCGATCTCACCAACAACTTTGTCGGGTACCAATCCACTCTTGGAATCAGGGTCGATCTCCGGAACTCGGTCAATGGTGGCAAAAACCTTGTATGCTGCACCCGCTGCACTCGATACTGCAGAAAGGTTTGGTGGAAGTTGTAGCAAAGAAATAGCGCCCATGATCATCGAGAAGAAAACGATAAGCACCGTTCCTCCGTCGAGTTGGTCCTTCATAACCAATTGAGCACCATACCAGAAAGCAAGACCGTAGGTGCAAAAGAGGATGAGCATGAATCCACCAATACCAAAGCCAATGATCATTCCGCGCTTGACACCAGTAGCCTTGGCCTTCTTCAGCTGAGCATTGTACAACTGCGAAAAGCGCTCTTGAAGAGAGAAAGAGTAGACCGTTCGGATACCAGAGAAAACTTGTTCAGCCACGGCACCAGCGTCAGCATAGGAGTCTTGCGTCTTAGTTGTGTACTTGGTAATAAAGAAGCCCATCATACCGCCGACACCTGCCATCACTGGCATCGTCGCCAAGATAATAACAGCCAGACGCCAGCCTTTGACAAAGGCTACAACGAAACCAGCCACAAATTGGGCGATGGAGGTGATGAAGAGACCAAATTTTTCGGAGATACCATCCTGGATCAATTGGGTATCCGTAGCGAGACGCGTTGTCAGAGATCCTTCTTCGGCTTTGTCAAACCAGCCCATGTCTTGTCGGAGAATCGCATGAACATACTTCTGTCGAATTCGTCGTGTCTGATTTTCGCCAGTGTAAACCCAGAAACAGTGAGCGCAGTATGCAGCGACGAGGACAGCAGTGCCCATGTACACCATTGTCAGAATTAATGGCATAACGGTATCGATGCTGATAAAACCTTTAGCAGCGTCCTCACCGACTTTGCCCAAGAAGTTTCCAAAGATGATGATTGTCACAGGCTGCATGGCGCCAATGCCTGCAGAACAAATAATGGCGACAACAATCATCAGCGCATCCAGAGGTGTTGCAAATCGAAACAACCTATGCAATGCTACAGATGGCTGTTTCTCTTTCTTCTCCTTCTTTTTCTTCTTCTTTTTATCATCCTTTTCGTCTGTTGAATTTGTTTGCTCGAGTTGATTTGGTGGTAACGTTTCTTCGATCATGATCGACGATTTCTCATCCTGGATCGGATTTTGTTGTATTTTGTGCTGCCCATTCAGGGTCTGGCTCGTCGTTGATGACCGCGCAGATCCAGTGGTCATTGGTAGTTAATGGTGATAACAAAAGGAAAAAGAGTAAAGCAGTAACCTCTTTAGTCTGACCTGAATTGGACCCCTTTTATACGTTTCCCGCAGCACAATGTGTACGAAGATTTTCCCTTCTGGGATCCCAAGGGGTAAGTTATTCCGGTCCAATGAAAAGTGCCATTGGAAGGGCAATTCGGTCGGATCATCGATATTCAACAGCAGCGGCAAATCACACGTTGCACTCGCCACGGCGCTTCACCCGGCCATCGGGGACGCTTGTTACAAAAAAAGTCAATACGCAGGGGATGGAAGACTCATAATTTACACGTGACCGAAGACCGTTCCGCTCCATTTGCGCCATATATGGCGACGGAGATGGGTCATATCCTTCCGAGTGTCAAAGATGGTTGATACCAGGTTATACCAGGTTACATGTGACTGTGCTTTATAGCGGATTGTGCGCCGAGATGTCCAAAACGTTCCATAACGACTCTCAGCAGCGTGATCTATCACGATAACCTTTATCATTATTGATTTTCTATATGATTTAAATGTTTAAGGTCATTTTCTAATGTAACTTCTTCTATCTCAAGCATTTTCAAGCGTTGTCTATGACACAGGATCAATTTAGCTGCTGCAAAAGAAGAAACCTTAATTTACCTGTTTTTCTCTTTGACTGTTCCAGGGACCATTTCGGCGTAACCCTCCTTGTTCATTTTCGCTGTGATCTTTTCCAGATCTTGTCTCACCTTGTTCAATTTCTTGTTAAGTCGCGCCTTCTTTTCACTGACGATCATCTTCAGATCACCGCCCTTGGCAGCCGCACGTTCCAACTGCGCTCGTACAACCTGACTTGTCGGCACCAGAACCTTTAATTTGCTGTCAATTGGTTTGACTGTCCACCCGTCCAACGACGCGTCGCTTGTCTGGATGAAGCACAGTCAGCTATTTTTACCCTGTTTCTTTTCCATGTGTCTTACCTTCGCATCAATGATGCGCAGATCAGATGCCTTCACGAGATTCTTTATTTCATTTTTGTACAGCTGCAGAGGTCCATGTGCGTCCAGCAATTCTGCACTGTCACACCATATACTAAACGGCAATTCTTTGCCAACACTGATCTGGTGACTTTGGCGGAGCGATCGCGAGGCATGGATAATGGAAAGGACAGTCTTTTTATATGAAGATGAGAACCATTTAATGGAAGTGTAATTTCTGGACCTACCTTGAAGTGATCTTCGATTTGTTCATCTCGTAACTCCGCGAAAGTGTCGACGCTTGGATACGCTTCCAGCATCAACGACTCCGGCCTTTGGGTATTATCTGAGGATGTCTTATCCTTCAAATGTTGCCATAGTTCCTATCATTTCTCTTAATATCCGTCGGTTTTGAGTGTGTTCCCACCTCCGTCACAAATGGCATAAAGGGGTGCGTTAGGCGCAGTGACACGTCCATACATGCATGTAGGATTTGCAGAGTTGCTTTCTGGAAAGAATTAGATCACATAGTGACCACAGAAAAGGACATTACCTGATCGTTTTCTTGTGTATCAGTCTTGTTCAACATCGCTTTTGAAAATTCAACATAGACATCGCATACGTCTTCTACGATAAATCTGCGCAGAGCGTCTGTCGCCTCAAATAATCGGTAATTTTCGAAACCATTATGACATTTGATCACGGTATCTGCCATACGTGACAGGATGTATCTGTCTGCCAGCGATAAGTTGGATACATTTGGAAGAAGGGCACCATCGTTGCGGAAGTGTTCCAATCGGCCGAGACCGAACTTGAAGAGATTCCAAAGCTTATTGCAGAAATGGGTCGTTTGGATTACATTTGACATGTCCAAATTGATCTGACGCGACTGCAGTAATAATGGTAATAATAATCAGCTCACAACATCTTTCTCAGATCGTGCATTACCTGTTGTGTGTAAGCAACTAAGGCAAATCGCAATGAATCCGTACCACACAACGGAATACCTTCTGGATATTCCTTTTCAAGGTTACCCGTGCTCCTACGAATTTCTATGAGTAAAGATAAACGTTAATCAAATCCAGCGTGGGATGTTACCTTTTAACTTCGCTAAGAGGCAAATTGCCACTCAATAAGTTTTGCTTCATGGTATCCAGACTAACGCCTTCTATAACATGCAAAGGATCTATGACATTGCCTAGGGATTTGGACATCTTGCGCCCTTGTGCATCACGGACCTACGATCTGTTAGAACAGTCGTTACTGTACCACAATTCTTACCATGGCATGCAGGAAGATATCGTTGAATGGAGCAGTGTTTGTAAAATAGTTGGAAAGCATAGCCATTCGTGCGACCCAAAAAAACAAGATGTCAAACCCAGTTTCCATAACCTGGAGAGGATACCGTGTCTTTGAAAAAAGCAGGTTACTTGACCATGGTATTCGTGCATAAGGTGCCGCAGCACTTACCGGAATCGCTTCATTTGGAAACCCTTTCCATCCCAGAGCAGAGAGTGGTAAAAGCGCGGAGGAAAACCATGTATCTAGAACATCATCATCCTACATTGAAATGATTAGATAAAAATTGTAGTGGCCAAATAAATTATCTACTTACTTTGACTAGTTCATACGACGTGTTTCTAGGCAGTCCCTCCTTCTCTAGTAGCAGCTGTGCTTCTTGATGTGCCTCCGCCTCGTTGGTCGCGACGATCCAGCGTTCTAGGTGCGTATTTAGAGTCTGCCCAACATATACCGCAGCAACGTTACCTTGGTCATCTGAGTTTTGTTCTTTAAATTTAACCTGATAAGCCGGGATTTCGTGTCCCCACCATAGCTGTCTCGAGATACACCAATCCTGGATGTTGTCTGCTCGATGACGTTAGACTCTAACGATACTGATTGCTTGCGCTCCTACCTAACCAGCGATACCATTCTTGCTCGTGATACTCAGGATATATCTTCATTGTACCGTCCTCCACCTGATGTCGTGATATTTCCGCAAGTTTTTGGCAATCCACATACCTAGGACGACATAAGGAAATGCATTAACAGGTAGCACCTACCATTGGGGCTGCAGCATTGGTTCGATCACATCACCAGACCGAGAGCAGATAGCAACACGCATAGAGTGTTTTGTGTCCTTGCCATCATAGGATCCCGCTTTATCCAGCATATCAATGACAACCGAACGTGCATCAAACCGATCCTTGCCCTAAGCGTTTGAAGGTCAGAGATGTCACGCTACGAGTAGACCTTACTATCAGTTCGGCTACGCCACAATTCTCATTTAATCTTCCTAACTTGTCAAACATGCTGACAACTGGCAATCCGTTTCTTCGAGCGCAAGCATAATCGTTTGGATCATGAGCCGGGGTAATCTACTAAGATTAAAGTCTGAACAGTGACACACCCAATCACATACTTTTACGACGCCTGTACCGAATTCCATATCCACCAGCCGCTCATCGCAAATAATTGGTAACTTCTTTTTTAAAATAGGATGATACACGTATTTCCCATGCAGACTCTAACAGTAATATATTGTACTTGAGTTAACACGTGACCTAACTAGCAAGATAGCAATTCTACCTTGTATCGTTCGTCCTCAGGATGGACGGCAACTGCGCAATCTCCTAGCATGGTTTCAATACGTGTTGTTGACACCGTCAGATGTTGGATGCCATCGGGGTCCGCATCTACGATTGGATAGCGAAAACGATGCAGCACACCAAATTCGACTCTGAATTCACGTCAAATCACACATCCTTTACGATTTTACATCTAGCTCCTTACTTATCCGATCTGCCTGGAATGCTCAGGAAAGATTGACCTTCAATTTCTTTGTAATCAACCTAAAATCACGTTCAATCTATGCAATAAATAATCACATTCTACTGTACCTCTATGTCCGAAATAACCGTTTCCAAAGCACAACACCAGTTCACTAGCCTTGTGTTACGGTAGATAAGTCCATCCCGAAAAAGCCGCATGAATGCATTCTGCACTGCTTCATAACGAGGACTATCCATAGTAAAAAACATATTATCCCAGTCCACTGATGCGCCTATGCGTCGCATCTGGTTCAGGATTCTATCGCCGTATTTTTTTCGCCATGCCCATACTTCTTTCACAAACGCTTCACGTCCCAAGTCATGCCGGGTAATCTGCTTCTCCCGCATCAGCATTTTTTCCACGACAGATTGAGTACCAATGCCGGCGTGATCGGTGCCTGGAATCCATTGTACACTATACCCATGCATGCGACGCCAGCGAGCCATCGCATCCTCCATGCTCAATGTTAACGCATGACCAATGTGCAAGGAACCCGTCACATTTGGAGGAGGTGTGATCATAGTATACTGTGGCGTTTTATCGTCACCTTTCGCTGCTGTGCTTGTTGGCCTGAAAAATCCCTGGCTTTCCCACCATTCATACCAGCCCTCTTCAACTGCTTTTGCATCATAGCTCGAAAGGAACGGCTTTTTCGGTTTGTCACGCTGTCTTTGAAACGACGAGGAAAACGATCGTCTAATGGTTGTGTGCGAAGAAAGCAAGCACGATCGACGTAGATTCAAGGTTGTGGCGACCGAAATAGTCCGCGTTGAGGCGAATGTCGCATAGCCCGCCATGAGTTGAGTACGATCAAAGTTCAGGGACGCTGGCGATTTTGGACGTCGTCTCCACAAAATAAAATTCCCCGGCCCGAAATACTACACTTTTTTTTGGTGCGGAGTGGCCCCCAACTACAATCATCATAGGAAAGGTTAAATACGCAGTTTATTGAAATGCACATGGAAAGGTGCTGTTTATAGCTATCGCGCCTCTACGTTTCGGAAGAAATATCAAATGGTCATTTAATGGCGGTAGTACATAGACTCCGTGTCAGCTCTATCGAGACAGTTCAACTAAGGTCAAGAAAGATGAACATGTCTATATCCATATACCAATGACTAAAATTTTGTATGGCACAACGTTGAGATGACACAATTGCTATACTAATGAAAGCGTTTACAAAAGGATACCTGCGATAGCCTATTATCACATAGAAGAAACTGAATACAAGAGACATCCTCCCAAACTTAAGACGTGCCTTAGACGTTTAGGCTGCTCTTTGTCGACTAGAATTGCTCCCGTGCCCGACCATGTATGTCACTTTTTCTCTATAAGCAATAGTACGCCTTATAAAGGAAACAAGGATAGTGTCTCGGGCTGCAGTAATATATCCGCTGATCGCCTCAATACTGTTTAACGGGGTCAATCAGCGTTGTTAGTTTTTACTTTTCTACACGTGTGGATGGACGGGAAAGAGTAGATCACGTGTGTCTCGTCGATTGAAGTTCTGATTTCGTTAAAAATTACCCTGTATTCCTTCATCCTTCATCATCCACAATAAGTGTATTGGGTGCATTATTGCCCAACAGCAAAACGAAAGGTTTTTTCTTACCGTTTACAGCTACTCTCCGATCTTTTCCACATATCCATATATACGTACCACGAAGTTCTTTCCTTTTCCCCTTCCAGTCCCTTACCATTTAGACTATGAAGTACATTACCATCTGCAAGGCACTCTATGACTATAACGCACAAACAGAGGAGGAAATTACCTTCAAAGAAGACGACATTTTGTATATCCTTGAGAAAGACGATGACGATTGGTGGAAAGCCCAACTCAAAATTCCCTCCCTTGATCAAGTCGGCCCGGTGGGGTTGGTACCAGCAAACTACGTGAATGAGGTGAGACAGGTCGCACATTATATTAGCTGTTGAACTGTTTTGTTAGGCCGATCCTATCGGTACCGTGAAAGCGCTGTACGATTATGAAGCGCAACAAGAAGAAGAGCTTACTTTTCGAGAAGACGATATTTTGACACTCTACGAAAACGACGATCCTGATTGGTTTCTTGTAAAGTCAAAACAAGGTCATCTTGGATTGGTGCCAAGTAATTACATTGAGGTATACTGCGCTCGCTGAAAAATTACGCTCGCTTAGCAAGATCGTTAGGTATCCAGCCACGAAGTCGCCACAGACACTAAGCCAGTCGATGAACACCACTTTGTACAGCCGCCAGCTCCCGCTGCTCCTGCGGTTACAGTTGCTCCGGTACTTTATAGTTTGAAGTAGGGAAATAGCACATGGTTGACTGGTCTTATGATAGAGTATGACCCCTGAGAAAACTCACACGATTAATGCGAACGACGAAGCAGTATCGTGGTCTGTCAACGAATACGACACCGAAAAGAAAAAGAAAAAGAAAAGCAAAGGAAATTTGCTAGTCGGGAATGGCATGTTGTGCTATGGCAGTGAAACAGACAAAGTGTCGCCTGTTCGCCAGTTTTCTATTTTGGACGTTGCGAACCATGTACAAGACGGAAAAAATATCCACATCCAGATCGCAGATGCCACTAAGACAGTTTTAGACTTTCAAGCTTCATCAAAATCGGAAGCAAAGGCTATTGTAAGCAAGATCGACTTATCGAAATCGGCAGTGAATGTTCCAGTTCCAGGAGCAGCAGCAGCAACAACAGAATCTTTCACAGCACATGCAGAAGGGTCGCATCAAGTCTATGATCCGCAATTTGTAGAGGAAGCAGCGTCGTATCACCAAACTGACATACAACCAGAACCAACGTACGAACCGGAACCTGCGCCAGTACCCACGCCAGTACCTGCTGCTATTACAACTGCTCCAGTGTGCGAACCGAGATGGGCTATTGTACTTTATGACTTTGATGCTGATGGTGAGGAAGAGGTCTCTGTCAAAGAAATGGAACAGGTGCTTGTTGTCGACTATGTCAGTAGCAACGAGTGGTGGACAATTGAACACCAAGATGGAAGAACTGGAATAGTGCCAATGACCTATGTTAAGTTCCAGGATGAATATGAAGCTGAATTGGCTGCTGAAGATGAAATGATGCGAAAACAAGAAGCTGAGGAAGCCGAACGTCAACAAAGAGAAGCTGAAGAAGCCGCTGTCCAGAAACGCCGTTTGGAAGAAGCGGAGCGAGAAAGAAAGAGACAGCAGGAAGAGAAAGAGAGAGTTAGACAGGCAGAAGCAGAACGACGAAGAAAGATGCAGGAAGAGGCGAAGCAGCGAGAACTGGATGCTAAACGACAGGCAGCTGTAAGTTCGCTTTTGTAGCATGTACAAAATGTTCATATATTTCTTTCTAGCGAGCCGCTGCTGCAGCAGGTGCTCCCTCGCCTATCCAGGGAAACGCCTCTCCAAGTACGTTTGAAATATAATGAGAATGACCTGTACTAACGTAAATCTTATGCAGGACGTAGCCAAATCCCCGCCCCTCCGCCACCCGTTAAAGCTCCGAGTAGCAAAACCTTGTCTCCTGGTAAAGTGAATATTGTATTCATTTTGTAGGTCGGCTTATCGCTCTTGCTAGACCACGCTTCAAAATCCAGTTCAGACCGGCAGAAGCAAGCGCATGATCCTGGTAGTAAGTGATATACAATGCACTAGCGTTAATTAATATTGCGACAGAGCCCGATCCTGCGAAAGTGAGAATCTGGACGGATCGCACCGGTGCATTTAAGGTGGAAGCACAGTTTTTAGCTGTACACAATGGCAAGATCAGATTACACAAGACCAATGGTGTTAAAATTGACGTTCCTGTTCAAAAAATGTGCATTGAGGATATACGATTCATTGAGCATGAGGCTGGGCTTAAGCTTCTAGAAGATCGAAATGACAATATCCCGCTGGCCCATTTAGCGTCAAAGGGTAGTGACACTGGTCGCTCGAAGCCAAGCTGGAATTGGTTTGACTATTTCATGAAGGCAAATATCCCGAAGAAGAGTGCTTTACGTTACGCGACCTCCTTCCAAGCGGAAGGACTAGGTGAAGACGACGTGCAACGATTGACCCATCGTCAAATGAAGTCGCTTGGAATGTCTGAGAATCATGTGCAGCGTTTACAGCGGTTTATTGAAACAGAAGTTGCGGATCCCCCTTCGGACGATGAAGAAGCGAAGAGGAACTCACATAAGGGGAAGAAAACGGTTACCTTTGGCGCAACAAGCATCATTGATGACGATGCTGAAGCTGATGATAGTAGCTATCCCGATCAGCCTGACAATATCAACTGGCAAATTGAGCAGGACGAGAAGTTGGCAAGACAGCTACAAGAAGAAGAGAATCGCGGAACAGGTTCGCCAGCAAACCGAAGCGTGGGGCTACAGCGTCGTGGTAAGCTCATCTTTGTTGCTAACATAACGTAAAGCTTAACTTCTCATTGGATAAAATCATAGGAACGGGCCGTCCAACACCCTCCAACGCAGCACCGAAGGATGTCAACTCGGACATTTTGGAGAAAATTAAGAGTCAACTTAGCACTGAACCATTGAAACCGTCACCCGCTGCCCCTACTGCTCCTCCTCCTCCTCCAGCTCCAGCTGTTGCGCCTTCGCCACAGCCTGCTCCTCAGGTACCTGTAAACAACTCCAGTGGATCCCATACCGGATTTGAAGACGATGCATGGGCGCCACGCGCAGCTTCTCCTGTTGTGGCACAAGCCTCGACAAAGAGTGTGGCTGAAGATCCTATGGCGCAGACAAAGGCAGCTTGGTCCGCACCAGCGCCGGTTGCAAACAAGTTCAACGTTCAAACGACACAAATCGCAACGAACGCCCCGCCCCCTCCTCCTCCGCCTCAGGCACCTTCTGCGCAACAGCCTCCTGTGCCGCCTCCTGTGCCGCTTCCACCTCGACAACGCCCAACGCCACTGCTGTCACAGCAGAATAAAGTGGATTCACAGTTATTGTCGCAATGGACCAGTGGCACAGGTGTGAATAATGCATCGACTATTCAGCAACATTCGGCGCCGCAAGTTCAGCAGCCAACGGCAAGCGTGAACTTTGCACAAAACAGTGGTATCCAGCAAATGCAGCCACCACAACAGCAGTTTACTTCTCAAAACCAGGTATCATCGCCTCAGTCCTACATGATCCAGCAGCAACAGGGACCGGCTCAACCTCTCAGCATGCAAATGCAACAGTTACAACTGCAAAATCCTTCGCCACAGTCGTACATGACCCAGCAACAACAGCCCCAAGCAACCGGAATGCATTTGCAAGCGCAACAACAGGGATATAATCTCTCTCCAAGCCCTGGGATGCAGTTCATGCAATTACCACCACAACAACAGCAAAACTCTGCCGTTGTTGCTGCCAACGTTCCCCTTTCGTCAGTTCTTCCCCCGCCTCTTGTTCCTTCTAATGCTTCTATGGTTGGTGTACAAACACAACAGCCAACCGGTTTTGGATCACAACTTAACCAAATGAGCCAACCACTTATGAACTCTCCTGGTTCTGGCTCTAGGACTTGGGCGAATTCAAGTAAGCGGGCACATTTATCGTCTGATACCTATTAACACTCTAATCATAGCACCTGATAACCCATTCGGTAATACACCAACGCAGCGACCGCAGATGACTGGTGCTCAGCAGTTCTCTACGCCAGCAGCTGCGCCGTCTCCTTCACAAGTGTTTGCGTCTATGACTGGGCAACATAATAACGTTCAGGTTCCCCAAAGCAGTGGGTTTGGCCAGTTTGGAATAGGCGCTCAAGGAATAAGTGAGTTCAATCACAGTGATTGGTCATATAGCTTATGCCTATGTAGATCCAAATGATAAGTACGCTGTCTTTAAGGGCGTGGATACCAGTTCACCAAGCGTGTTTAGTCCTCAATCGCAACAACGTAGGTCTTTCGTCATATTTTTGTATGCAGTCTAACCTGATAGTTTCAACAGCATTCCAGCAACCACAGCAAACTGGATTTGTACAGATGCAAACTCAAAATTTCGGTAACCCTGCATTCACAAACCAAGCACCGCCACAGCAGCAGCAGTTCTATAATCGCTGGTAGAACTAATTATCGTGTGATATCCCTGGACAAGTTGTCCTATAGATCCCGTCATCATCTTGTTTTTTTTCTTTATGGAATTAATTGGGTAATAATCAAAAACGCTGTTACTTGTAAAGTAACTTGATACTATTTGCTCTAATGATCATGGGATTCCACAGCGAAACTCAAGTAGCAGTTGGCGTAACTTAGAGTTCCGAACTTTTGATTGCAATGTAATTTGAGGACATTTCATGCAGACTGATGTCATGTCTATAATGTTCTTCGTTACTATCCAGTATCCAGTAGATTATGATGATCTCGCAAAGTGAACATGAACGAGATACTTAGCTTGGGCGTGGGTTGAGTAACGTTCAACATTACATAATTTAGAATCTTGCTCGCGATATCAGTATGACGTGGCATAAATTTCCGATTACGACTTTCGGATAAATATCTGGGTTCACTGAGCCAGAATACTGCCCACTGTGAATAGTCGAGGACAAGTCCTCCATGGCGATATTTTCAAGCAACGATTTCGTTGTACAGGGCAGACATGAAGACTGATAGCAACAGAACACTGGATTTTGAATTACATTTTAAGACATGCGACGTTCCGTTGAAACTTTTAAATTAGGGTTTACATTAGTTGACTTAGCCATGTGCCACCCAAACGATTCCTTCTTAATAGAGTGTATGTTGTTCTTCCCTTTCTCTCTTTTGGTCTCCCAATGACATTCAGTATTCAGGGTCTG
Organism: Saksenaea vasiformis B4078; assembly: GCA_000697055.1. NCBI lineage: Eukaryota > Fungi > Mucoromycota > Mucoromycetes > Mucorales > Saksenaeaceae > Saksenaea > Saksenaea vasiformis. The sequence goes on from JNDT01001180.1 coordinate 30,420, forward strand.
AAGAAGGTAATAATATTTGTTCGATCGATTTGTACGATGATTTTTGAAGCGATTTGCCAGTTACCAAAGCTCTTCTCGACGTGCCGATAACCAGGCTGTTCGGGATTCGGTTGACAGTCAAAAGCCGCAGTCAAATATAGTCGGCTTGCATTTCAATGGGAAACTTGCCAGCGAACCTGCGATCGAATTAGTGCAAAGCATAGACAATATTTTGTCACTGATCCACACATTTTCTCCCGATGAATCAGTTGTTGAATCTGGTTGTACAAGAGAAATTAGAACAACTGACCTTGAACATGAGGCGTACATAGATGCCGAGTTTTATCAACATCCTCCTGGAATATTTGGATATAATGTGGCGTCAGAGTCATGCAGCAGAACTCCCACGATACAACAAAAACAACAAAGTGAAACAAGTTACTATTCGCTTTCATATATGTCTTGCAAAGAAGTAAGCAAGCAAATAAGCTTACAAGCAATACCACTAAAACGTGTTCACACTAGGTACGGTTTGATGCGAACAATATTCGATGCAACGCCAAATTCAGGGATGCCATCAAAGAAGCCCTGAAGCCAGAGATAACCGACGAGACGTGCATCATAACGACGGGAAAAAAAGGAAGTCAGCCCATAATCATAGAGAGGTCCAATGATGAAAAATATCACGCACTGCAAGACGTATTTCAGAGATTTGGTTATTATTATCCTTCTACTATTGAACTAGGTACCATGAAATGCGCCAATGTAAACAGCGAAGTAACCGCTTTCATTACAGGTGGAAGGCTTGTTTATCAAGAAGTAGAGCTTCAGAATGCGAAAGAATGCTCTATGGAAGCTATCATGGCCAAAATTAACGACGCAAGCAGTAAAACTACATACTGGCAATCCATAGGTACTTCGAAAACACATTTTGTATTGCAGAACAACTCTCACAGTTTTTCGTATCTAGGTGGAGATTCCACAAAGCTTCTCTTTCATGGTCTCCAAAGCTGGATTGAAAGCATCAAGGATAAGCCAACCGTTATCAAATTCAAAAATTTGAAGCCGATTTATGACCTCTTGGAGGAAAATGAGCGCTCAAAGGTTATCGAAGTGTATGAAAGAGTGGTGGCAAACGAAGACTACATATATTATAACTGCCCACTCGATTTTACGCCAAGTACACCATCATCTGCTAACCAGAAAGGGCCTTATTTGTGCGAAGTTCAATATTTGAAATCTAGCAATGATATAAAGTTCAGTAATATCGAAGAAGGTACGGAACCTGCTGCACAGCGTTTCATAATATTCTACCTATTTAGGCGAGCTGATGTGTTTCATGGATTCGGAGAATTTCGTAAAAGACTTGTACGAGGATCGAGTGAATCCCATTGCCTTTAGCCTCCTACCTAAGTCTGCAAGTAGTGAACAACGGCGCGTGAAATACGGAGACTTGGTTTATTTGCAGTTGACGCATCCAGACCCGGAGTCTCCGCTTGCTAAACAAAAGGGCAGACTAATATCTGTATCATGGTCTATGCTTCCAGACATAAGTGAAAGAAATCAGAACATTGAAGAACAGAATTACATGATTACTACTTCTGCCAAAATCTCACCGACTCTGGTCCAGGAATGGTAACTGCAACGCTACAAATGATCGAGCTCTGGTTTTAACCAAGCCTTAGGAAAATCATCCCTATGCCCAAGGATGGGAATAGACGCACCAATGAAGAAGACAAGCCAGTGGCTAATAAAGCTTCATCTCCACTTAAGACCAGACCTGACTCATGTGAAGCCATTATCGATCATCCAGTTGGCGTTCAATACGAATGCAGCGACGAACACGAATCAGATGACAACGATGGTGATACTGTAACGGACTTCGAAACCGACATCAGCGATACGTATGAATCAGAGGATATTGACAGCGACGTTCAAATCGATTCTGAAGACGAGGATGAAGATTTTTATGTTCGCCCAGGGGATAAGATAGCTCTGGAAACTGCTATTATTTGTGACACCGGCAATAAAATTACCATACGCCTCTGCCTGGCTCCAAAGAGCTGCTTGCGTGATATGGATATTACACCGCGAAGCTTTGTGGACCCTATGCTTCCAATGACATCTGCATTTGTCATTTCGT